>JAQIVZ010000181.1:0-94890 GCA_034700945.1 Arrhopalites spinosus | reverse complement strand
ATAAAATGTCATTCGAACAAAATGTTTCGAAAATAGTACGTTCGAAGATAATGCATTCGAAAAAATTACGTAGGACCCTTTTGGATCAGTGTCCCTTTAAATGATATACTTTGTGTGCCTTCAAATTATATGTATAGCATTCCTTCATTTCATATACCATGCATGCCTTCATATCATCTACATAGTATCCTTTGCTCCGCCCTTTCAATCGGAATAAAATCGCCCTTTCGTCTACTCTCTATATATCCTCACTGTGATTCAAATAATGAAAAGAATTATTCGTATCCGTCTCCTCCGTTTTGTATAGACAGCAGAAGAGAGAGAGAGAGAGGGGACAGACAGAAGGGGAAGGAAATGAATGCAGTCTAGTTCACATTTAAGTCAATTTAATACGTAATTCAACAATATTAGTCAAGCCACTGACTGTGATGAGTGAGTAAAAGTTTTTCTTCTCAATTGTATGAACCACAGTCTCGACATAAAAGTACAAAATAATAATTAATACAAGCAAAATATCCTTGCATTCTTCGACATACAGTACGAGTACAAAACAGCAAGATTATTATCAACGTTTGAAACGTCTTTACTTACATGATTCACAATTCATAATATTGACTACTTAGAGAGTACAAAAAAAACTTGGAACATGCTTTTTAGTATTACAAGAGGGAATATCTGTTTTACGTACAGTAAGACAACAGTAGGGCGTTGAAAGAATAATGAAAAAAAAAATTCATAATTATTTTCTTCCTATTGTCATTGCATTTTGTCTTGTCAAATGTATGTTTATATCCTAAAACATGTCAATAATAGTAATAATATTATTGCTATATAATAAACAAGACTAGCTATTAAGCTCATAAAATTTAATTCAAATCCATGAGCATCATCAGTTCACCAAATAAAGTAAAACTTCTTACCCTCTCGCCCAATGTGTGATAGGAGGGGTGACGAGGGGAAGACTATGACGATGGTATTGCTGTAATTATAAAATACAACAGAAAAATCGAGAGAGAGAGAGAGAGAGTGAGGTAGAGTATACTTGTTTTCTTGTATAACTCGTATTATTTTTTTTCTTGTTGGATAAATCCAAAATATTCATACACATTGAATATTAGTCATGAGGTGCATAGTAAAATGGCTTTTGTAAAAGTTTAAGTCATGCCCATCGCAAATGAGTCATAGTATCACTCTTTTGTTTTTTTAACAACACAAACTCAACAACAAAATGGGTGAGGAAGATACATTCTTTGGTCCATTAAGGGAAAGACTTTGTTTCATGCTTGTTTGATAAAAAAAGTTCAAATTTATTCAGGAATCTTGCACATTGGTTTTCTATGAGCAATCTAAATTGTGACTTGTATCTGTTGTATGTATAGTTAGTACAATGCACCATGTAATGTTTTTTTTTGCAAATTTTTAAATAAATTTCAATACATTCTCTTATCTCTAAAGTGAATATAAATTACAGTCTACTGTATATAGTCACGAGAATATAAATAATATTATTAGAGGTTCATGATCCTGCAAAAAAAGAGATGGACTCTTGCTGTTACAAATACAAACTTGGTGGTGTATTGCCTTTGATGTATAAAATTTTTTGGTGAGGAACTGAATTATCTAAGTTTTGTTTTTATGAAAAAAATATTCAAGTGGAATCTTGACAATATAAATAAATGTTGTGAAATAAATGCCAAAAAAAAAGAATGACATTCACCATGTTGTCTTTTATATTATGCCTCATAAATCACTGTTTAGTAGCAAAAGTAACATGTATGAATTTTGTATAAATTTTTAAAACACATTATGACTATGAAAAAGTTAAAGAAAGTATATTATTTTACATGTTTAATTCCCTCTCTTTAGTTTGTAGTCTTTCATGTCAAAAATCTCTTTCTACTACATTTCCTTCTCAGTGAAACAGAGTGAGTCAGTTTTTTTTGTAGTTTGGAGCAACTGGCAAATGTCCACATTATGCATAATGCACAAATTGCACATGTTAATCATTCATTTTCTCTGAACTGTCTTTTTTTTCTACAGACGTGATGCTTACAAATAATTATTATGAGGGTAACTTGCATAATTACTCTCAAACACTTTAGTTTTATGCTACTGGCAAATAAACACTTTAATGCCATTTTTTTTGTTGCTAACCGCCAATTTAAAATATTATGTGAGACCTAAACAATGTAAAATATTATATTATAGTTTTTTTGCAAATGCAGAGCAGGTAACAGGCTGATACAGAGAATTATTTAAAATATTTTTTGGTAAATAAATTAGTCTCTTATTCTAATTCTTAAATTAGAATGAAACAATTAAAATCAATTTTACTACTTACTTGTATTTACTGATTAAAGTACTAAAATAGTCAGTCCTAATTAGAAAAATATAGAGTAAATTTATATGTACAGAGAGATAAAATCTTGACAGAATTTTTGGGGGACCCAGATTTATGTGACAAAAATAGTAAATTTTTTGAAATTTATATTTCCTGTCTAACACAGTTATTGCGTTGACATTTATAAATATCTCATTTACAGGTTTTACTATTGGCTATTGGGCCACCTGGTCTTGAAAAGAGAGATATAATTATGGTACATAACCCTGTGCTATTTCCGTTTAAGTTTACTTGAAACACATTTAAAGATACAAGAGAAGCCTCACTGTCTTTAGGAGGACACTTTGAGAATGAAAAAGAACAGTTATGCTTTGTCAGATTTCAAGAGTAGACCAACCAACCAACAAAGAAGTAATGCTTAGTGGGGGAGACGCGTATCTCAGTCTCTACCACAAAGACTCACAAAGGGAGAGGGAGAACTTTACCTTTTACTGTCTTCCATGACATTTAAAGTATCATTAAAATCACGTGAACGTACACACTTCTAAGAGTGAACCTCCATTAGGGCTATCATACAATTAAGAAGATATTTTAATGGCTATTTTAATCCCTGCAAATTTAACTTGATAATCAAATTGTCTGTTGACAGAATTTCTAGCCATGATTTAAAAGTACTTTTATGTACACACAAATTTAAATTTTAAATTATGTTAATTTTTTAATTAGTAATATAAAGTTTAGGAAGACCCATCGTAAATAATGCTTGCAAGTGAATGAACTATTATTACTTGTGGATGTTTAAATTTAAAAAAAAACAAAACAAGGAGGATTTATTATAAATGCAAAAATTAGCCATGTGGTAGACTCTCTTTGAGTCACTGACAGTTCACAAACACATAAACTAATATAGTCGGATAAAAGGTGTTGTGTTAGATTTGCAAATAAAGATACCGGATACTTAATAATTTTTTTGAGCATAGCTTGAAAGTCAGGGACCCAGGAAAACATTTTTTTTGGTTCCCATCCAGTACTTCCTTCCTCCTAATATAAACTTTTGGAAGAGCCTCCCCTCCCTCCCCTTCCTTCATTTTACTATCATGTGTGGCTTTTTTAATGTAAATATTTCATAACAAATATTACACATTAAAATTTAATAGAATTTGTTTAGTAGACCATCAATGCAATTACTGATGTATCTCAATAATTTTAGAGAATTTTTTTTAAACATTACAATTTTCATACTTGTATTCGTTTGTTATAGTTAAAAAAAAGGGAACACAAAAACTTGTCAAGCATGAAGAAAATGCTGTAAAATGTAAAGCGCGTACAGTCTATAGAGTTTATTTGGTACACATATTATTTTGAATAGATATTTAACTTGTTGAATTAGCCCACACGTACTATATTGTGTACTATGTGCTATACCTATGTGGGGGTGTAAGTTATTCAACTCAATTTTGGCTTACTATCAAATCTGTGTAGTGTCTGACCCAATGATTCATTCACTGTACTTGTATATATGTATAGTACTTATATACGTCACATTTTGTTGAGCTGAATCCAATTCTGTCTCAAAAGTATTCAATTTACATTGCATACTTGTAGTAGTGTATGCACAGTATATAATTTATAAAGTTTAGCAGTAAATTTTGTGCAAACTGCAAAGTTAAATAATTTGTATACATAGAACCAAGAAATTAGTAGCACATGGTAGTCATTTAAGTTGACTACATTTTTTTAGTAGATTTTAGTCAAGATGATTTATTATTCGGGAGAGTATACGAGTACTACGAGTACAAATGAACTATTTTTATTTGTGTTGAAAGCTTTGTAGTGTGTGATAGGAATAAATTTAGTGTAGAAAACAAAAAAAAATTACTATGAGCTTCTCATTCCTACAAATTTAGTTTGGCAAACCTGCTCAGGCATTTGGATTCACTCACTTCATTCATTCAAAAGAAAAAAAAGTCTTCAGTACATAATATAAACTAGTTGACTAGCTTCATATATTTTTTTCCCTCAAACATCAAGTTAAGATTTGCAAGAACATTTAGTTTTAATACTTTTTTTAAATGTTTAGTCTTCACAGATACAGTATTTCAATAGAATGAGTCACACACGGTTGAAAAAGTGTCAGAGTCATTACACTGTACATTACAAGAACAGTCAAGTATCTGACAGAGATCTGTGACTGTTGGACATTGGTAGAAGTCATGACGACGATGCGATGATGATGTTTTACAAAGGCATGTCTTGATCTTAGGCTGAGTTTCTATGTAAAATGATTATAGAATACAAGTACTTGTACATTTTTATTATAAAAATGCTCCTGTGTTTGTGACTACGGAACTGTGTCTCAAAATATTAAAAATATGAAAAACATATTTTTCTAGACAACATACCACAATCACCCACGGCCTTTTTTTAGCGTCACATAATAATCATCCAGGGTCATGATGAATCTCAATGCACAACTGCATGTATATATAAATATACTATTAAAATATTATATCTGTAGTTTTATTTAGCCCTTCTTTGGGGCGTTAGAGATACTGGGTTCAGAGGGCGTAAAGCAAGAAGTAAGATTTTTAGAATACTCCCTACGAAATTCTTGAAAGACCTAGGCAACACATACTTGATAAATTTTCAGTGTGACTTTTCAAGATGAATACAGTGTGATAGGGGTTGTTAAATATGAATATTATGTGTAGTAGTTTTTCTTGTATGAATAATTTTATTCTTTAGTTTTTCTATGAACCGTGACAGCATCCTTCTCTTATGCATCATTTTTGGGATATTCTTAGTACAGTCCATTCATTTGTTGTTATTAATGTACTTGCAAAAATACTGTACAAAAAAGTTTAAATTATTTCATGATCGTGTCTTTACTCTTTATCTGGCAAAATTCTCAGAGATAATTGAGACAATTATTTATGTTGGTTGAATTTTTGTCCATAGAAAAATGAGTTGGGGGAGATTTAATTGATTCTTTGGAACATGAAGGTTTTTTTCGTTTATAAATATAAAATTGTCAATGGATGGATACAGTCAATACAATTTTTGATGGCCGTGGCTCTTCCAAAGAGGAGTCATGCAATGTACTCTGTCAGCTTTTGTGCTTATTGACCCATCCGGATGAGTCATATTTACAATAGGTTGAATCAACACAGGTTAGAGTTTTAACTTACAAGATTCAAACTGTAGATTTTTTTGATGAACATTGTGTACATGACATATATCCATATCACAAAAAACTATTTCAGTAGATTGTACATATTACATATTAAAGTACTGTGTGTATATAACACGCTTTCATGATTTGATGACTATATTGAACTATCTCATCTACATATCAATATCACATACCATATTTAGTAATAAGAGAGCATCCAGCTAGTCAGATATAAATTAAGTGCAACCTCCTGTGTAATTTTATTATAGATTAAAAAGAGATCATTTTAGCTCATCATGCACGAATCTTCATAGACCTACAAGGTCTGATTATCATCATCACATTTTTCCCATTTTATACTTGGATGTTGTACAATTAAAATGTACAAATTTAACATTCCTCTCTTGTTTTTTTTTGGTCATCAAATTCTTCCTTAAAGATCATTTTTTTATTTCAAACAAATATATTATATAATATTTTTGTGTACAAAGAATAGATAAAAGTCTGGAATATTTTTGATCACCGTACACAACAGTAGACTACAAAAAAATACTGAACTGTTGATTTTTCTGTCTGACAAATCTATTTACTTGTCCAGTTATGAAATTGAATATTATCACATGTTGTAAAAAAAACTATTTGTGTTTGACATCTTATATAATGTCGTATCATAAAATATAATTCGATTTTTCAGTTTTAATTGTTATGACTTTAAGGTAACTTTAGACGCCACTATTATAAATTTTAATTTTAATCACAAGCTGACACTCTAACTTGTCCCTATTTATTTATAATCATTATGGTTTCTGTGTGGAAACATTAAAAATACACATTTAATTTTAAGATGCGACGAATTATCAATGAAATTTAAGTGTAACATTTGCAATGTACAAATGTAATAGTAACTAAGTAGTAATTTAAACATGGTTGGTTTGAGACAAAAAAGATTCTAATTTTAAAATGGTAGACAAAACTCGTGCCACACAAGACTAACAAGATAAAAAATTATATTGAAAAAGTAAGAGGAGACGAAGAAATAAAGACTGTACCAAAAACTAATCTCTGTACACTGTTAAAATAAAGTACTGAAGAATAATGATACAAGTAGTCTAATTTTGTTCCTTTTTTAACTAGTCTCAATTTTGTGTCTTAAATAAACTATGCTCACAATTCCATGATATTAGAAGCTTCTTCGTATTGTTCAAGATAATACAGACACAGAGGCTCCTAGTTTGAAATAATATTGGCCAGTTATAACTAATAACAATAAAAAAGACAAGGAGACTCGTGCTTTATATAAAAAAAATTTGAAACAATGATCATTATTTAGGATTCCTTCTTCAGGAAAATTACCTATGGAATATTACAATTGTGAATAGAAAATTGAAAATTTTGGAAATATGTACAAGTCACAATAAAGACTACACACACAATTATTATCAAAATAGAAAGCCTGTTGTCATAAAATATTATATTTAAATGGTGATGGTTGTAGAAGAGAAATAAAAACTAAAAATGAAATTCATTCGTCATTTAATATATTATATTAGAATGATAAATGATAGTATTCCAAGTAATAATGTTGGAATTTGGAATTTGAACTTGTATAATACATCCATTGCTTTGCAAGGAGCCAATGGAAGACAAAGGAGAATCTTATCATAGATAAAGTGAACCAAGTTGAAACTTGACTATTCGTCATACGAGTACAACACTACTGTCTCACGTTTCCTCTGTATCTATTCTAACAGAAATGTTCTTGAAAGTAGAGTCATCAACTAATATTCTAAAATCTCTACTCTTAGTTTAACTAACACTGGACATTTATTGCCTACGCATTTAAATGTAGAATGACCACAAGAAATCATTTAAAATGATAAACATTCACACAATCATTGTCAACTACCAACTACATAAAAATATTTTTCGATTCTTGAGATTAACAAATTCCATATTATTTGTTCATTCTTCTTAAATATGGTCATGATACTTTTGTGTACATAGAAAACCCGATGACAATATAAGTCACAAATTTTGTTTGATCCCAATTAAAAAAAATGACTGAAAATTTAAACTACAAACTAACATGCACGTCAATTGTGAAAGTTGGTTGATAGTATTGACATAGTAAAACAAAAGTTTACAAAAGTTTAAATATTATTTTTTTTAATACCACAATTCTCCCCTCACTCTCAGAGTCAGATCATTACTTCCTGACTACAATTTTATTATGGTTAATGGACTATGAGCTTTACCCGTATGATGATTCTAATAAAGAACTGTTTTTTTTCATGTTGTACAGCACAAAAGCTTGGGAACAATGTTAAACATGTACATAATACATGGCCTGCTAATTTAACAAAATAACATTCTCTGTTCTTGCTTAGAAATTTCCACACTCACATTACCATTAACTTTTAACTTGTACATGTTACTAAACAACTTGAACAATGACGTAGGTTACAAATAACAAAAGGCGCAATAGTTGCGCTGTGGCTTTGTTGAGGAATGAGAGAATGGTTTTGATGATGCATCAGTTTATATAAGCTGTAAAATTAATTCAAGACAGATACTACTCGTTTTTTTTCTCTCTCTCTCTCTCTCTCTTCAACACTATAAACTATAGCTCACAGTGTAAATATAATTCCTCATACAAAAATTAATTCTAGAGACAGTTTACTTC
Organism: Arrhopalites spinosus; assembly: GCA_034700945.1. Classification (NCBI taxonomy): domain Eukaryota; kingdom Metazoa; phylum Arthropoda; class Collembola; order Symphypleona; family Arrhopalitidae; genus Arrhopalites; species Arrhopalites spinosus. The sequence goes on along the minus strand of JAQIVZ010000181.1, from coordinate 86,694 downwards.
TTTTTTTTATTACTTAAATGCATTTGAATTCTTATATATATTTTTTTCTTTTCTCTTTATTCCAAGAATTTTGAATGAACAATGAATTTATTTTTGAAAAATCATTTGCATAAGAAAAAATATATATATTTACACTTCACATTAAAATGGACTTGCTATTTCGGTTTGGTTTTTCATTTATTTATTTGGAAATGCCCTGGAATGTTGTGGAGGAAATAGAGCATGGATTTTGGGGAATGGGACACTTCAATAATTGTCTAGAGCATGGATTTCTGAGATTTCCTAAATAATTGACGTGTGTAGAGTCCACATAAAAGTGTGTGTAACAACATATATTGTATACGGAAATTCATAGTGTGAATATTATTATAAACATGGTCTATGCCCATTCTTAAAATATTTGGGTTTCACAGCCTAAGGGCCTCAGGTAGACTTTTTCATGGAATAGGCGTCAATCTAAAGTAAAAACATTTTAAGGGACTTTGTCCATCTAAATCCCACGAATTTATTTTTTTTTGGATCCTCAACCGTCCTGTACAAAGTACAAAAATAAGGACTCTGAGTCAACTCTCCTTTTTCATGTTTTTACCCTACAACTTCTTTATCTATATACATGTGAATGAGTAAGAAATGGGAGTTGTGAATCAGAATGTATGTCAGGTTGATCACAACTAAAAAGTCTGACGATTAAATGACACGTGTGTTGTTTATCTAAGAAATATTAATAAATTTTTTTTTGTTTGTTCTGCAGGACATTCTCAAAATACATTTAGTGCTCATCGTGGATCAAAAAATTTGGAGATTTGTATGGTCCATTGTGTGTAGTGACAAATTTTGTACCAAAATAATGAACAAAGTTGTGAGGAACATTCCTGTCAAGTAATGTAAATAAGAGAACATAAAGTGCCCGGTTAATTTTTCTGGATGCCCCACCAAAAGTTATTCTCCCTTGAATATTTTTAGCTTTGTGTATAGTGTTTTTTTTAAATAATGGCGATGAAGTATCTTGTAATTTCAACCATCTTTCTCTTTACTCTTGTCAACCATGTGAGTCTATTTCAGATAGACCAACCTAAAGTATGCACCAAAGTAGAAAAGTAAGTCAAATTTTTTAAAATTTATTTTATTTTATTTTGCCTTTCTTATTGTATGTAAATAGAAATTAGTTCTCACAAGAGAAATGTTGTGCGGTCTATTTATTCATTTTCTCTCTCTTTTTTTATTTAAATTGTCTTTATCTTTCTTCTCCCTATGATAATTTTTTGCCGGCTTTGTGAAACTCAGGACTCAGAAATTATTATTAAAATTGCAGGTACAACACCACTGTGACAGTGTCTGAACAAAAGCCAGTAAGAGTGAGAGAATTTGTATGGTGTATAGCTGTACCTCCAAGATGTAGTCGGTACACAACCAAAATTAAAACAATAACTCGAAATGAGGTAAATTTCTAGTAAATTCCATATATTACTTACATGTCAATTTTAATTAAATTAAATGTATTTTATTGTTTATAATAAAAATGATAAATTTGTTTAATGAATTTTGTAGACTATAGAAAAAACAAAATCAAAATCAGCTTGTTGTAAAGGATACCAAGAAACACCGAATGGGAAAAAATGTAGTCCAATCTGTACTCAAGGATGTGTTCATGGACAATGTGTTGCACCAGAAACATGTGAATGCATTGGAAGTTATGGCGGCACAGATTGTGGATTAAGTAAGTTTTTATTAATTCATTATTAATTATTCAAGGTCAAAACAAGTCTCCCTGTTTTTAATTGAAATGTTTTCCCTTTCATATTCATATTTTTATATGTTGTGTAATTGTCAAAAGTCTGATATTTTTTATTGTTGTAAATTTATTTAGCTTGTCCAGAGGGGAAATGGGGAAAAAATTGTGAGGCGACGTGTCAATGCCTTGGACATGGATCAAAATGTGATGTAGGCACTGGGGCCTGTACTTGTGGAGCAGGTAATTAATTAAATTAATTATTTTCTCTATAAAATGTTTTTCAGGATTTAGCAGAATAGAGATAATTAAATAAATTGTTAATGATTTAATGTAGGCTGGACTGGAGAGCATTGTGACAGAGAGTGTCCTCCAGATTCGTATGGTGTGGATTGTAATGAAGAATGTAGATGTAAACATGGAGGATCGTGTCATCATGTCTCTGGGCTATGTAAGTTTCCGTATAAAATTGGGATTATTTAATTATGAAACTATTTTATTGAAATTATTATTTTATTTTGTTGTCAATTATTAGGTAGTTGCGCTCCAGGATGGCAAGGACCATTGTAAGCAATAAAATTATTATTGTTAGTTTTTTCCATATCATTAAAGCTATAAACTTTTATTGACGAAATGATTTTTTTTTGTTGAAAAAACTAGATGCGAAGACCCTTGCCCGGAAGGCACTCATGGCAGTGAATGTTCCAGCCAGTGTAAATGCCAGAATGGAGGCACTTGTAATCCTATCACTGGAAAATGCCATTGCACTGCTGGTTGGCGGGTGAGTAGTTAATAATTTAGTACAATTTAATTTCATAAATGGATACAAATAAACTCAATGAAATTGTACAATGAAATTATTTTTCAGGGAGAAGTTTGTGCAAATCCATGTCCAGTTGGAAAATGGGGAGTTCAATGCAAGCTCAGTTGTGAATGTTTCAACGGAGGATTTTGTCATCCGGTAATTATTAAAATAACTAATTAATTCAAATAAAACTATTTTATGTCTGTTTATGTATTTTACAATAATAATAATAAAATAAAATAATAAATTTTTTCTTTCACTAAAGATTGATGGAAAATGCAGCTGTCAACCTGGGTACTATGGAACTCAATGTCATTTAGAATGTGCAGCAGGACATTATGGAGTCAATTGTACTACACCTTGTAATTGTCAGAACGACGCTCACTGCAATCCCGTCACAGGTTTGAATATATTTTTAACTTATTAAATTAAATGTTATACAATTAATACAATTAAAAAATACTTTATTCACGTCAAATTTATTTCTGGCTATTCTTTTTCTTTAGGAACTTGTACTTGTGAGTTGGGATGGACGGGCAGATTTTGTGACACTGGTGAGTCATGAATGAAATAATATTTATATACTGATTTATTACTGTGAGCTAATCAATTAATTTCAATAGGATCATGTGCCAATGGTCTGTATGGACCAGAGTGTCAATGTAAATGTACATGCAATAACAACAATACAAAAGTGTAAGTTTCACACAATTAATACCTAAATACGTCTCTTCTCAACATTAAAAGTTTTAACTATAATTTAAACATGAAAAATATTAGATGTCACTCCAGGGATGGTCAATGCGTCTGTAAATCTGGATGGACCGGAAGAGACTGTAACCGTCCATGTCCATTTAATAAATGGGGAGAAGATTGTGCAAAAATTTGTGAATGTGGACATGAAGGTTTCTGTGACGCGGTAAATAAATGAATTTACTTATAAATTAGATAATTCATAAAATTTATTCCCTGAATTTAAATATTTTGCAATAAATAATAATATTCTTTCTTTTTCTATAGGTTGACGGCAAATGCATTTGTCCAGCAGGATTCACCGGACAACAATGTGAAACAGTGTGTGCTGAAGGAACATATGGAAATGGTTGTGAACACAAATGTAGTTGCAAAAGAGCTGAAAGATGTAATCCCACCACTGGAGAATGTATATGTGAGAAAGGTCAGTAAAAAATAAATTAACTTTAATTTTATTTCCTGTTATATCAATTAAACTCTTTAGAATGAACGTGATTGAATTTTATTTTTACAGGATGGAAAGGTCTACAATGTGACAAGGAATGTGAGGACGGTTATTTTGGGGAAGACTGCAAGAAAAAATGTGACTGTAAAAATAATGGAGTATGTAATCATGTCACGGGAGAGTGTCGATGTCATCCTGGATTTCATGGAATTAAATGTGAACAGTCCTGTCCTGCTATGATGTTTGGGCTTGGCTGTAAAATTAATTGTTCGTGTAATAAAGAAAACTCCATTAAATGTGACGCAACTGATGGAACCTGTAAATGTAAAGACAATTGGAAAGGACTTGAATGTGATACACCCTGTGAAAAAGGTTTGTGGGGTGACGAATGCGACAAACAATGTGATTGTGGAGTGGAAGGAACTTGTGACCAACGTACTGGCCAGTCCTGTCGTTGTCCCCCAGGTCAAACTGGTCAACGTTGTAGAGAAGTTTGTCCTGATGGAACTTTTGGTTTAGATTGTGCACAAAAATGTCCGTCCTGCAAAAATGGTAAAAACATAAATTATATGGGCATTTACTCATAACGACAAAAAATTTGAATTACAATTAACAGTCAACATTCAATGAATTTTTTCAGGTACAAAATGTGATCCCATAACTGGAAAGTGTATCTGTCCGCCTTCATACACTGGTTGGTTCTGTACATCACCATGTCCACAAGACTTTTACGGACCTGACTGTCGTGAAAAGTGTAGATGCAGAAATAATGGAGATTGCGATCCACGTAAGTTAATTTTCTAATTATAAGACTCAACTTTAGAATAATTTTAAACTGAAAATTTATTCCTTACTAATTTTTTATTTCTTTTATAGGAACGGGAGAATGTCGTTGCCTACCCGGATGGATTGGACGAGACTGTTCACAACCATGTCCAAAAGGACGATACGGATTTAATTGTACTCAACACTGTCAATGTACTAACGGAGATTCATGTCGACCCAATGATGGAGAATGCAGGTAGAGTAAAATTTAATCAGTTTATTAAATGTGCTAAATGTATTGAAATTCATGACCATCATTTCACATTATTTTAATCAGGTGTCATGCTGGATGGACCGGACCACAATGCTCACAAAGTAATAATCCAGAAATTTAAAAAACATTATTAAATTAATCAATATTTTATGTGACATCACTAATGAGTAATTTTAAATTAAGGTTGTCCGGAAGGCTATTACGGCGACCATTGCATGCACGCTTGTCAGTGTTCCTCAGATGACTATGTGTGTAATCCCGTTAAAGGATGTGTAATTCTAGAATCTTTTGATGGTAATTAAAATTTATTTTCTTTGAATTTAAAAATTCAAATATCTCTCTTTCTTTCAAAATGTCTCATTATCTATATGTCCATGTTTTAGAATTCAACAATCAAATTCATCTTCATGGAGAATTGGAGAGGGGAAGTAAATTTTCATGTTTCAAACCAATACCAGAAATTGGGACAGGAGATGCAATCGTAGGATCAATTGAATGTAAGTTAAATTAAATAGAAAATTAATTATAGTCAACATTATGCACATTAATGCCGTAATAATAATATGTCTTTTTCTTCTGAAATATGTAGCTACATCAACCACCGATTCGGCAGGTCAAACGGGGAAAATTGTTGGGATTGTAACATCAATTTTGTTCGTTGCCCTGATTGTGGCTTGTATCGTCGTTTATTACCGTCGAAAACTAAAGAAGTTGAAGGAAGTTAGCGGAAACGTACATTATGTTGTCAATCCCATCCCACCAGGTAAATATTTGACTATCACTCTCTCTCCCTATTTAAATGACATTATCCTTTCAGGAAAAAGGCTATTCAAGACAAAGCCTATTTATCTCATAAAATACAATACATTTCTATGTGTAACAAGAGAAGGCCACTTGAATTTGAAAATGCAACAAAATGCTCCACAAAGAGAGATGAACAGCAATAAATAATAAATTGTAGCAGTCAGTGATTCAGAATTCAGGGCAGTAAAAAGATTGACATGACCAAGTCATAAATTATGACTTGGGTATATTTTATGATAGGTGTATAGGCAGTAAATGAAAAATTACTACATAATAATATACCAAACAAACAACTCATTCTTGTAAATGGTCATTGAAGTTCTGATTAATCAGTTGAGTTTAATAAACTTTTTGGTTTTAAAATAATTAATTAGAAACACCTCCATTTTAGTTGGTGATTTATATTAAACCAGGTATAGCCAACACCTAGAGACAATAGAATTTTGTCCAACATATTAAGGTTCATATTACAAGAGACGGGTGTGTATAAGAAAACTTTCCTATTTTCCTTTTTCTCTGAGTCTTTCCCTCTTTCTCTATCTCTCTATATATTTATTATACACAATTAGTGGTAATTTTTGTGCTGTCAATCTTGGGAAATATTTGTGGCAATTTTATTCGGTGCTTTTCTATATATATATATGAAATTCTTAGCAAAGTCCTTTCCTAAAAGAAAAAGGTACTTGCTTTTCATGTGTGACATTTTAGACATTTAAGACACCCAATGGGGGTATGACAAAAAAATGTACCCGCGTATTATATTATTAATTAAATTATTAATTATTCTCTAAGGACATCGTCCAGGCTATGACAATCCAATGTATAATTATCAACTACGTCCTGATAATACGGTTCCAGTGGGACCTCTAAACAATCACAAGGACAATTTCTCTTCACTCAAAAATAATCTAACGAAGCAGTATAGGGCTAAATGCATGGACGACGACGATGATTTCAGCAGCAGAGGTAACAAAACTATTTAATACACAAAAAAAACTTGGTAATTACGTTCGTTCTTCCCCTCCCCCCTCCTCAATTAATATGGAGTTGTTTTTTTTCCCACCCAAAAATTGTTCCATTGTTGAATGATATTACTAAAATATACACAATTTTACAAATAATACATTTTACATTTATATTTATGACTTGCTGTTCAAATATAATGGAATATTTTGTATATATAAGTATTATTATACAACATTGTTACATAATGGCTAGAAATAATTAATTTGTTCTATCATGTATATTTTATATATCGATAAATTGCTTATTTCTATACATAGCCTACATCAACTGGCTTTACGAAAATTACGGTACTTTTATACTCTCTGCTTTACTATACTGTCCTTTCTCGTTTCTACTTTTCTAAATTTTGTCTAGTTAGTTTCTCTTAGAAATCTATTCTGTAAATTTGGTGATGGTGCATGTAAATTGTATGCCTGATTTTTACTATAGCTTTGCTCTTGTGTAGTTTTCTATTTTTTCTATAATTTTCATTTTTCCCCTTATTTTTGACTTTTTTTTAAAAAAGCTATTGCGTGGACAGGGGAGTCCAAGGTTTTAATTTGGAAAATAATTTTAATTTTTGGTATATTATATTATTTTACATAGTGTATATTTTTGCATTTTGTGGCCCTGCGAATGAGACAATGTTAAAGTAGTTGTATACTCGAACAAAGTATAGACTTGATAGTGTGACTATAACTTTATTTATGGATATATTTTTCTAAATTTATTTTTCATCTATTTAATTTTTAGGAGCCACCAGTTCACATGGCTATCCCAATCCCCTGGATAGAAAGAATCAAGAGGCTGATGCGACCAATGGAAACCTCATAAATAATATTTATACGAGCATTGAAAATGTTAATGAAGACTACCCTGATCATCATTATGATGAAATTAACCAAAAAAGGATTAATACAATGGGGCCAGGTATGAGAGCCAAATTAATCCCAAATTATTTTATCCTTAATTATATAAAAATCTCTATAAACTTTTGTATTTGACTTGTACAATTTTAATATTTGCAGAAGAGGCCTACGATAAATTAGACTATAGTAGAGCGAGTTCAACAGTGAATCCTCAATATACTCAAATGTCAACGATTCCAAGAAGAGGAGATGTGAATGGACCCTCATCATCCAGAGCGTCCTCATCAAGATCATCTTCATCCACATCCACAGCAGAGACAGCCACTGTTGAAATTGATAATAGTGAGAGAGACTCTCGTTCCCCTTATTCGGGTACATATTCAAATACAAGTACTGTACACCGATGAGTCTTTTAAATATATATTACTATTATAAATTATTCAACTACGCTGTGTCATACTATAAGTACATATACATATGAATCCAATATCATCTTGCAAAAATGATTCAACTAGCACATTGCTACGTGAGCAGTACTAATTGCAATGATGATGAGTGCAAACATTTTTTTTTGTTATATTGTATATTATAATACTACTATACTTATACCATAGGATTAGACCATGATTTTTTTGCAAAAAAAAGTTTGGTACGCAACTATGCAAAAAAAACTCTTTTTTTGAGTGTTTTTTTTGCACAAAGCAAACTTGTGTTGATTTTTTTCCCCGTATAATCTCAAATGGTTTATTTGCTGCTCCCCTTCAAATGTTTATAACAAAATGAATGTACCCCTTGTCCTAGCGTTATATATTTTAATATTTATAACCCATACCTTTTTTTACCAATAATTAACTAACTTTTTAATGTTGGCTCGTTGTTGTGCATCTTGGTGAGATGTAAAAAACACAAGACATTGCAAAAAAATTATTAATTCAATAATTAATTTTTTTTGCAGTGACAGTCTAAAACCTTTTAAAGCCCAAATTAGGTTCTTTTTTTGTGTAAAGACTTATAAATATGTATAAATAATTACATTTCGCCAAGAAACGAACGTTGTATATGTTGTATACTTGTTTGTACAATGACTTACGATTTTATCACGTTTTTAAAGCAGCGATCGAAGGCTTTTTTTTATATTACCTACCTACTATAGCATGTAAGGCTGAATTTTGTTTTTTTTTGTTCGAGATTGTAATATTGCAAAGAGTATGATCGTTTTTGTAGCTTTTTTAGTGTCCTCTTTTTAAACATTTAAAGACTTTTTTTTACACTACTTACGTCGTCTACTGTAGTGTGTCATTATGTACGTACATAATTTACCTTCCTCTGCCCAACTGAATTTTTATTTTTAAAACATTTTAAGTATTAAAAACTACATGAGAGTATGTATTCATTCACAAAGTCATCGTTATATATAAATATATGTTAACATATCATACGTATATATATAACATTACATTACATATGATAACACAAAAAGAGAGAACGAAAATAATAGCTCAGAACTAATTAAGTTAACTCTACAATTTGTTAACTATTTGGTTATATAATACGTAAAGTTATGTATACTTTTTTTTGCAAGTACGTTATTTTACCTTTTGTGACTGTGTCAGACAAAGAAGGAAATCGTTGTGAATGTATGAGAATAGATTAAAAAATTGTAATTATTATTAATTAATATTTACACATGAATGAATGTTGTATTTAGGGTTAGATGAGAATTGCTAGCGAAAAAAAGGCAATCAAAAAAAACATAAGCGACATAAAAAAATGTAAAAGATTTATATTACCCAAAGTAGATAAAAATAATTTATTTATTAATTAATTTAGTGCTAATAATTTTATTTGTGTAAGGGATGAGTTGTAGTAAAAAAAACAATGTTTTTTAGTCTTTGTGGGTGTAATTATCATGTACGCTGTAATTCTAAAAAAAACAAATTACCTACCCAAAATTTTGTTCTACATGACGATACATTTTAATTAAAGATTTTTAAAAACTCTCATTTTATATTAAATTATATATAGGAGGAGCAAACCAAAATCTATCATAAGAGAAAGACTATACAATATATACATATAATGTGTATCTAATTATACTGGAAGATTAGAGAAAAATTACGACGAGTTAAACTTGTACACGTGTTACGTTACTTACATAGAGTGTTAATGTATAGACATATCTCTTTTAAAAAAAAGTAACAATTTACTTATATGAGTCTTCTAGTAATTTGTATATGTATAATATAATAATCATTTATATTGTAATCTGATTTCTTTTTATTTGTCACAGTTTTTAATATAATGATTTTTATATTACATTTTGAAACAAATATTTTTTAGACCTATATAACACGATTGCTCATTTTATGAATGACAAACTAAAATTCTTTTTTTTAATTCTACAATATGACTACCTTACATAGTAATATACAGATCCTTGTCAAAAAGGATCGCATTTAATTTCTGTCCTTTTTTAAAAATATTTTTTTTGAAGGCACAGTTAATTTGTATGTCGTCAATATCGTAGAATGTCATTTGTCATTAGACAAGGAATTTTGTATCTATTATTATACTTTTTCAATTTTTTTTTCTTCTCCGTAAATATAAAATTTCTTATGTACCATTTCCCCTAATTTTTGTAACTCATTCATTCCTGAGCTTCCTTTATTGTGATAGTCAAGCGAAATTAAAACACACAAAGTGTCTTCAATTTTAAACGTTTTATATTTGTCTTTTCTTTCATAAATGCATATAAATAACATGACTGTACATAAATGATGGGAATGACTGATAAGGCATACCTCTGGATTAATTTACATGGAAAATGCAAAATATTGATATTTTACTTACAATGACCACCTACAAGTTCCTAGGTACAGGCCAGTACAATTTTCCAACTGATAAGCCATTTATATACCTTTGTACAAGTACAATTTACTATACAGTGCACTCAAGAAAACTGAAGCAGTTCAGTCTACGTTGAAACCTTCCATATAAAATATATTTATAGTAGAAACTTGTGGTGGAATATTTTATTTAAATTACAATTTATTTGCCTATGAGGCTGTGAAAGCGTCAGTCCAGAGTCAGTCTTTGTACTGAACATTTGAGAGAAATTTTCTTCCACAAAATGGAAAAACTTTTGCTTTGTGTGACATTTATTTTATTACATTGTTTTTCCAATGGAAATCCTCTCGACGATCGAATGATGGAATATGCAGATTATACTCTACAAGATTTATTGGAACGTTACGAAAAAACTGATCAGTACAATTTTTGGCATCCCAATACATTCAAAACTGGAGTTCAAAGTCGAGAAGGTAAAATCTAAATTATTTTCTTCAATTAAAATTAATTTACAGGTGTGTGACTACCAATTCTTCTTGTTAATTTTGTTGTGTATGAAAAACAGTGGTTAAAATCTCAGCTGTCACAACAAGGTCAATACCTGGAGTGTACAAAGAATGGAAGGTTGCCAAGCTTGGGATGGACACCATCGTTGTTGGGTTGACCTCAAATACAATAGATTTTTACAATGATGATTTTAGACTGATTGGACTAATAAGTAAGGCATAGTGTAGTAGAATTTTTTTTCAAAAATTAATATTTACAAATTATGGAAAGAGGGTTTAGAATTTAATCATTGATTTAAATATTGATTAATTGTAGATACAACAGAAACACTTGTGGCACTCACAACTTTTGGTTTATGGAATGATTATCTTAATAAACCCGAACTCATTGTCGTTGTGGCCACAAACAAGCCATCTTTAGAGTCTTATAGTTTTAGTCCTGGCAATCTTACTCAATTAGGAACATGGCCATTACAGAATAAAGTCAAATCTTTGGAAATTTGTGTTGTGGACTTGTCTACAAAGATTGTCGTCATTCCTGAATATCATCAAGCTCGTATTTATATTTACAATTTTGAAGCTCGTCAAAATTCTAGTCAATTTTGGTACAACAATTTAATTTAATTTTATACTATAAAATATATTACTAATTTATTAAGTTATAAATTCACAAAAACGTATCCTTTTAATTTGCAGGTTTTTCCAACAATTAAATATTGGGAGACATTCTTGTGTCTCTGTACATGAAATTGAGTCATCAACCTGTTCCATTGCCATTGCATCTGATAGAGAAATTGTATTTTTCTTATTTGAGCCGAAAATTGGTCGTTTTCAAGAACAAAATAGCATTGGAAATGTGACTGTTCCATGTCATCAAATGACTTCACTCAGTTTGTCATACAGTGACTACTTGGCTTATGTTCCAACCCCTGAATCTCAACAACCAGTCCAATTATTCAGTGAATCTGGAATTAATTATCTCAATCAAGATTCGGCTCCCATCCAAGCCTTAGAATTAGTCTCCCTTCCAGTTGGAAATATTAGAAATGAAGACATTCTCTTGTTAAGAACACCATACAATACTACCAAAATCCTCTCTTATGATGGTCTTCAGAAAAATTTTCAGGAACATTTTATATGTACACCAGGTTAGAATCTTTAAAAATGGTCACATAATTTTATGTTGATTTTCTCAAAATTAAATGTTTTGAATGTTAAATGTTGGAAAATGTTAATTGTAGATTCATGCCCACCTGTATCACATTTAACACATGGATTTGGTGCCCTCATTAATGGAACAACTGTGTACTTGGTGCCTACACAAGAAGGTCAAGACTCCTCCATTGTTTATGTCATTGCCAGTAAAATTGATGAGTACACATCCCCTGTTTATGAACGAGCCCGTCAACTTTATAAAGATTTTCGAGCCTTGTCAGAAGTATACGTTGGGTAAATAAATGTCTTAATTATTTCTTAATACTTTGAATTATTTTAATTGAAATAAATTGTTATTAATTTTTTCAATTATTTTGTAGGTTTCAAAATATCGTCGCAGGAGTGACTGCTGCTTTACAAGATTCTTTGTCATGGACAGAACCAAATGTAATTAGAGGAAATTGGACAGTGAAAGATTTGAGTAGTTTTAAAGTGGAAATATTTGATTTAATTCCAAACAATGAACCATTTATTGTTGGTCAGAATTTTGAAATAATTGAATTTATTAATACTCAACTACACACTGAAGATTTTACTGTCAATGATTCTGACATGGATGCTCAGTTAAATATTTTTGAAAGTTTGGTTCTCAAAGCTGAACAAAGGGCAGCTAAAACAATTCCTTTGGACTCGAGTAAAATCTATGAGGTCACAGCTGTACAAAAAATTGATGCTTTTGTTCAAGCCTCTTCAGTGGTGAGTAAACGAATTCAACTGAGTGGAATCAATGATGTCACAGACCTTGAGACATTTTTCAGTGGACTTTCTTTATCTCAAAATTCTAATGTTGAAATTCGTGGAAAGACTCAATTCAACGGTGGCCTCACCATAAATAATCTTAAAGCAATTCAATTGAATGGTGTCCCCATTAACTATTTTGCTCTCTTGTCATCTGAAAATATTTTCAATACTTCAATCATTTTTGAAAATCCATTTACCGTTTTGGGACATCTGTCTACTTATGGTCTCATCGCCGGACTTAACTTTCCCCAAGATTTGGTTTTAGCTTCAAATATGTCAGGTATAATATTTAACACTGAAATACATCAAAATAATAATTAATTTGATTTTAAATGGGTGACTAACAAGTTTATTTATATGTTTAATTTTTTTTAGGTGTGATTATGAGAAATAATTTGATTTCGGAGAAGGCTGAACTTGTTGATCGTGTGGGATCCATTTTAATTGATCCTAAATTATTTGAAGAGAATATTCTACTCAAGGATGACACACCACAAAATATCACTTCTCACATCAAATTTAGTACTATTGTATTAAGACAGAATGGGACAGTCACCAATTTAAATGGCCACAATTTTCCTCAAACTGCCCAGTCTATTGTTCTCAAGAGTCAAAACAGAACTGTCAAGGGATTCAAAAATTTTATTCAGCCCGTTGTCTCCACCGAATTTTTGGCTATTATTAATACTCTCAATTTACAGTCCTTCCCTACTGACTACGTGTCTGTCCAGGAGAAAAACATTGTCTTCTATGGCTCCAATAACTTTTCTTACATTTCTACAAATTCAGTAAGTTGATTGTAATTATTCATGAATCATGAATTACATAATTTATGTTACATAAATTAATTATTGCTTTGATGAACAATTTTAGATGAATCTGAATGGTGCTATAAATCATGTCAACACGAAAAATATAGTGCAGAGAAGTTCACCTGGAGAATTTATTCCATCCGAATGGACTTTATGGGGTCCTGTCTATTTTGCTGATGACTTGCTAGTTAAGAAATCCGTGGCTGGGGCGAATGTGTCCAATTTTCATTTTCATGATACTTTTGATGTTCCAAAAAGTCAGTATTTTCCAAATCATAACATTAGATTTGAGGGTCCTGTTGTACTCAATAATTTCCAAGTACTCAATACAATCAATCAAGAAACTTTTGATGAAAGTTTTGGCAATGCCCTTTTATGTGTAAGTTTTATGTTGTATAATTTAATAACATCACATTCATTAATTATTTTTTAATTTGATTTTAATTTTATGCCTTTTATTTTTATAGCCAGAACATGACCACGGTGAAAATATTGTTGTACCAGGAGTCACAACCATTCAAAATAATGCAAATTTTGGGAATTTATATGTCAAATCTAATCAAGTGAACGGAATTAATCTGGACGATTTTTTCAGTCGAAGCAGAGAACAAAATATTACTGAAAACTTTATTTTTACTAAGCCAGTGAGTTTCTCAAACATATTTGCCCTTTCCAATGTGGATGGAATTCATCTTCAAGATTTATTCAAGGACACCATTCCACTGAATAATGATCAAGTATTCCCACCAGCGCTCGTATTTAAATCCATGGTCTCTCTAGCTCCAGTGACCATAACTGGACCAATCAATGATTTTGCAAATTTTGAGTCGGACGTTGCTTTGAAGACTGGTCCGCTAGAACAAACTTTCCAAAGTCATCTCGTACTGACTGATGCCCAAGTCAAGAATCTCGGTAAGTTTTTTTAGTCAATGCACAATTATATTTAATTACACTAGTAATTAATTAGTTAATTAGTGCATATATGATTAATAGTTAATTAATTAATGTTAATTTGTTTTTCTGTATAGATGTCACAGAAAATATCTCAACAATAAATTATTTTGATGGATTAAACGTCACTCAGTGGAGTCAAGATCGAGTTAGTCTTTCAAAGGACACCTTGATAAATCAACCCATTGAAATATTAGGCAATACTCTCATCCATCAGAATATAATTACAGACAGTATTAATAATGTGTCCTTGAGTTACCTGGATGATGGAGTCTTGAGAAAAGATCGAGATGGACAAATATTTAACAGCGCCATTCAAAATACTGGTAAAGTTCTTGTGAATAATTCTCAATTTCACCAGTCTCTCAATGGCTACTCCTTGGCTGATATCATCAGAGATTCCGTTCTCCTTCATGGAAATACACCTGAAAATATAACTGGGCAATGGCATTTTGAGGTAAATAATCAACAAAGATTCAAAATTTTATAATTAAGTTTAATTATTTTTTTAAAAAATATGAAATAACGAAAACAAAATTTTATTTTTAGAATGCAGTCTTCCACAAAATTTATGTCAACGGAACTACCTGTGGAGTTAATTTACTTCATTTGAGTGAAGACAGTGTACGAGTAAATTCTACAAATGTGACATTTGTGGGAACAACAACATTTGAAAGGAATTTACATGCTCAAGACAAGATTCAAACTGTTTTATTAGACGCTGTCGATTTTTTCAACACTGTTTTTATTCTCAATACTTCACAAGACATTACAGCAGAATTTATTTGGAAAAATGATGTCCATGTCCAAGGTCCCTTTGACATTGAAGGAAATCTGAATAATATTTCCTTAAAACATTTAAATTCTTTGTATGCCTTTCAAAATGGAACTCACGTCATCAATTCAGATATAAAATTTGACTCATCAGTTACATTTGAAAACATGATTGTGACTGGATTGATTCAAGAGAAAAACATGTCAAATTTTTTGGCTGAAATTGTTCCAAAGGATTCCCCTACTATTCCCATCATCAATGGAAATTTAATATTTACTCAACCAATTGAGTCTCAAGGGGATATTGTTTCTGAAGCTGTTAATAATGTTCGTCTTTCAATATTAGCTCACAATTTAATTAAGAAAGATAGTACATTTACATTTACCCATCCTGTCTGCTTCAGTAAACCAGTTGTGGCAGAGTCTTTAGTTTTGACTAATGGAGATATTCATTCGGTCAACAATTTGGTTGATTTAATTGACATTCAAAAATTACAAGTCAACTCCATTCCCCTTTACTCTGATGAGCCCATTTATTTAGAGACATTAAATTTTCAAAATCTTGTCGTTGATGGAAATATTGAGGGTGTTGGCCATGTGAATGGAATTCCAATTTCGGAGTTTATAACTTTGGATTCTCAACAAAATATTGAATCTTTGAAAGTCTCCAAATTAATTCTAACTCAAAGGAATATTACTGTAGAAGGGCTTTTTGGTGGAGTTGATATTGTGGAAGCTACCAGAAATACTGTTTTGGTAAATTAATCTTCTTTTTTAAAATTAATTTAACGTGTATTACGTGTACCAACGGCCAATTAAAATTAAAAATATGATTCTTTTTTATTTTTTATGTAGAATTATAATAATGGAGACATAACTGGTAACAAAAATTTCACTGGAGTAGTGACGATTAATGGTGAATTTCATTGCTTGGGATCGGACAATATGGATCAATTTGTATACATTCAAGAACCGGAACAAGTCATCCAATCACCCGTCATCTTTTTGGATACTGTGACTGTAAAAAATTTGGAGTTGGGAGGAAACTGGAATAATTTCAATTTGAAAGAACTCAAAGAATATGGACTCTCGTCTTATGGGGATGATGTCATCAGTGCTGATTGGATTTATTCTGGTGGCATAGTCTTCAATAATTACACAGTGTCTCATGGTCTCATCGATGGATTGAACATTACTGAGTTGGAGAATGAATCCCGTCAAAAAATTGTGTTGGTTGAGAATGTCATTGACAAGGAACACAATTTATTCAGTAAATTGTGTCATCAGTACCAACATTTGTATCAAGACTCGGCTCATAGTCCCATCAAACTTCAGTCATTTGATGAACAACAATTCATAATCTCTGAACGACGTGTAAGTTAAAATAAATAATTTACGACTTTTATTAATTTAATTAATACAGAATTTTATTATGTAGAGAATTATTGATTGAAAATTATTTTAATAAATTGAAAAAATATTATGTTTTTTATTTTTTCAGGTGAGCAAAATGTTGACAGTGAAAACTGGCTCAAGTTTATTTCTTTTAGTATCCTCTGATGTATGTGGAATATTTGCGTACAAATGGTCAATAGAATTTGAACAATTTCATCAACTTGGACTAGTCCATGTGAATGAAACTGTGAATAATTGGGCACAAGAGTCTCATTTGGACTTTGGAATTATTGTTTTTTCATCATCATCATCCAATTGTTATCAAAATGTTGAGATTGGTCTTTATTTTATTTTGGTAAATGATTTTGGATCTTTTACTCCCAAATTTCTCATTCAAACTGGGCCCGTCATAGATTTCAAGTTGGTCACTGATGAGTCCAGAGTGACAACACTACTTTTTGTGATTTATCAAGAATATCCTCAAGACATTGTTGTTTACTCTTGGCTCCATGAAAATCAAACATTTATCAAGGAAATGAGTTTTAGCATGTCAAGTCAAGTCAAGATTATGGATATTAATAGGCCTTTAAATGATCAAGTAGAAATTCTCATACAAACTCCACTCAAAGCCTCCATCCATTTGTACTCTTTGAGAGAAAAAACTTTGACAGAATTGAATCAAGCAGAGTTTTATGGGTCATCTATTAGTACATCAATGATGAAATTATTTCAAGCAGATGATTCTTCCTATGCTCTCATTTTAATGAGACATTCTGAAAAAGTTTCTATCAAACCAGACTCTAATTTACAGGTAAAGTTATTTTGATTCATTTCTATTTTTTTAAATAAATTTTAATAAAAATTTATTCAGTTTATTTATTACTAAACAATTCTAACTGTACAATTTTTTAACAGCTCTTTAAAGTAACAAGAAATGAGTTGGAATTTGTTCAAAAATTGAAAATATACGACATGCTGTCCATGGAAATTCTTAGGATTGGTCATCAAGTCTTTGTTGTCGTCCTTACCAAACCGGTGGGTCTCTATGTGTACAAATTTATGGGTTTAAGTGGACTACAAGCAATTAATCATTATCCCTTGAAATTCCATTATGGAGAGACTTTAAATGCTTTCCACGTCACTCCTTGGCGATACAATGTCTCATTACCATTTATTCTAGTCTCCAGTCGAAATACCATTACATTATTACATAGTAATATACTTGGTAATGCCGTCAATGAAAATGAGTTGCAAAATAATTATGATTGCAACTTTTAATCATTTGTGATATGTTATATGTAGTTTATTCTAATTTTTTGTTAGCTATTAAGTATTTTTGTGAAAAAAACAAGAACAAAAAAAAACATTTTTATATTTTTATCATTTGTTAAGTTTGAAAGTGAATTTACCCAATGAAATGTAAAACATTTTAAAATATAAATAATTTAATTGTGGTAACTCAGTCGTTAAGCTCAGATCTCTTTTCTAGTTTTTTGTTGTGAATATTTATAAAATATAGAGCTGTAATGTTTTTACAAATGAAATGAACAAATATTATAAAAAAAACAATTACAATAAATGAATTCGCAATTTAATAATATGGACCGTATATTTTCAAATAATGGCCTCCTCTCTAATCGTAGCTATGCGTACAAATCCCGGTGAAAGTACAAAACATTCACAGTTATACTCGTGTTCTAGGTATTGCTTATCAAAAAAAAACTTTCTTTATTGAGTTTATTTTCTCTTTTCATATTTTACAAAGCACATGAAACAAAAAAAACGAGACTTTGAGGTAACAACATTTACATTTCAAGTCTATGAAATTAAAAAGTAAATTCTTTTTGCTTATTTGAAGCTGAGGATTATTTTATACTTTTAAATATTTTTTTATCAGTACAAAATTAATGGACAGAATGTGTAGACTTTTCATATATTATACCATTTTATTTTACATATTTTAATCATGATTACAACAAAGTACGTTTAAGAAAAACCATAATGCTTTGTCCAACAAGACGTCTAGGCTTGGGGTAGAATTCATCTGTATCTTGAAAGCTCATTGTTGTTAAATAGGCAATGGCATAATCTTTCTGCCTACCCATTAATTTCATAATTACAAAAATACAGCCAGTAACTAACGAGTCGGCAACAAAAGAGTTCTCAACTGTTTACATTTCATTCAATTGCCTTGTTTGGTAATAAAAATACTAGACTGGTCATAATTACATTGTTTTGAGAAGGATAAAAATAAGTCATAAAAAGTCCCAAACAAATTCTAATGTACCACTGGAGTGTGACTTAAATGTGAAGAGTATCACAAATTCAAAACTTTACCCAATTAGCCTTACTCTATTGCTGAAAATGATTCCAATTCGAAACAAGAAATCCTTCTTGTTCAGTGCTCTCATTTTCTTCTATTTCATAGAAATAGGTGAGAAATAGTCCTTGGCAGTCATCAGGAATTTTGTCATTAAATTGATTTCCCAATTACTTTTTCTAGTGAGATCATCTCCCAGAATAAATGGCGGACAGGAGGCAACTCCACACGAGTTTTCATCCATGATCCAAATTTCTGATATCCCGCAGGGAATCAAGTGTGGAGGCACCCTTCTCAACGATCAATGGGTTTTGACCGCAGCCCACTGCTTTTGTAATGATACACGCAAAAAACCAGACACCGTCGGTAGAAAGGAAATTCATGAAACTACATGGCTAGCTTTTGCTGGTGTGCACGATATGAGGAATAATCAGACTACTACTGTCCAGATTCGAAAGATACCAACAAAAGAAGGTGTGGGGGTATTTTGTCACCCTTACTACAGGTATGAGTCTTCAACTAATTAAATTATTCAATAACTGACACGTCTTCATATTCCACAGTATTTTTACATTCATCAACGACATTGCCCTCATAAAAGTTGAGGAAAAGTTCGAACTTAACCAGTTTGTGGCTCCAGTGAAACTCCCATCACCGGACTTTAGAGTACAAGGTAGTTCAAGTCCTTATAGAAATAATAGGAAAGAGTAGTTTCACTCTCCAATTTTGTTTCAATCTTGACAGGAAATTCCACTATGGCCGGCTGGGGGCTAGTGAGTCTCGAAGAGAATCCAAATTATAAACCCTCACCAGTTCTCAAGAAATTGGAATTAAGCATCTTTGAAGACGAATACTGCCATAATGCCTATTTAAATGAGCTATACCCTCCAAATATCGTAATTTCAGAGCCTCATTTATGCGCTGAAACCTGGGATGGGAGTGGATCTGCTTGTAGTGGAGATTCAGGTCAAATTTAAATATTCTCTGATTTTTATTTTGTTTTCACCTGAACCTGTCATTAGAATGAGTCTCGTATTGTGAAATAGGTGGACCATTGTATGACCTATCCGGTTCTGAGCAAGTAGTCGTTGGGGTTGTGTCTGCTGGGCGTTTTGTGGGTGGAATTTGCCGACGTGTAAATTTTCCATCCGTGTACACAGAGGTTGCATATTACGTTGATTGGATTGAGAGGACAATTAAGGAAAATCCATAGCCAATCATGAGTTTAATTTAATTTTTTACATTAATTTTCATGCCATAATGCCTCTTGTGGGCCCAGTCATTGCCACAAATAATAAATATAATTCCTCAGTTTTCAGTACAAGTTCCTTCAGTCTTTTTCATCAATTGTAAAATTCAAGCTAATCGCAAGTGCTCACTCTTTCATTGATCTTCAATTATGATTGGTCAACGGTCCAATAAAAAGAAATCGGCGTGGGCAACCATAAACTGAGAATTTAGTGTCAAAGTTAATCAGTGACTGAAATTCCTTGCATAATTATGAGAATACACGTGGTAAACAGAAATTAATGAGGGCACAATAAAATTTATTCTTCCTAATACATAATGCTACCCTCTCAAATGAGGCGACATGAATATTATCATCGTTTTATGTTTAGTTTAATAAGATGGGTAAATTTTGCTATAAAATTGTGACACAGTTTTGACAATTTTATCACTTGCCTCGAATCGTTTTAGTTTTATTTAATTGATTTTCACGACATGGATCCTTCAAGCATCCTTGTTGTTGACTTTTTACGGCCACTCTGTACAAAAGGAGGAGTGTGGGGAAACCCGTAAAAATTATGTAAATAGTTCATACAAAGATTCATGAAACATTGGATGCAAATGTGTAAATTTAGAATCCGTCCTGAAATTTTAATGACACACTTGGTGCTTAATCATAAAATGGAACATGGAAATCATTTGCATCAGCTCCAAGGAGAGACAGGGAGTATAAAAGCGTTCAATTTTTTTCATTTTTCATCAATCAGTTTACTTTGTCCCAGTCAAGTCAAATCTTATTAAATATTTGAAATTATTTTCTCTCTTTCTTGTTTGTTTTAAAATTTAGATTATTTATAAGACAGAAGAAAATCGAGTTTAAGGTCATCGTTTTATTGATTTTGGTGGCCAGTGCTTTTTCCTTGGAAATCCAGGAGGTAAGAAGAAACATGAAATTAGTTAACCTTTTTTATCGATTTCAAGCTGAATTGTCTTTGCAAATTAATTCTAACTGGGACTAATCAGTTTCTTGTCTTTATTTCCTAGAACGAAACTCGTGGTTTGAGGGTGTCAGTTTTGAAGAATAAAACTTCGGAAAAGCCTTGCAACGACGACCAGATCAAACGTTGTGCAAACACGTGCACAGCAGCCGGCTTCCCTTGCTTTGAATGTTTACATTTTCATGCTTGTATTTGCAGTAATACTTGCCCGCTTTAGGCATAACTGCACAATGATTTTGTTTCCTAAAGAATTTGCAAAATTATATGAATAAATCATGAATAAATATCAATATTAATTTATGACTATAAAAGTACAAGAGAAAATTCTATTTTTTTTGCACAAAATCAAATTTTCCATCAAATAATAGTTGCAGTAGATTAACTATAAACAGACGGTCCTTATTTTTACAAAATTGCATAGGTATTTACTATTTCATTAAAAAATGACCAAAAGGGTACGTCTAGGTACTTGATGCTGTGTGGGTGACTGCAAGTGTTCATATTTATTCCCTGTTGCATAAAATACATATTATATTCATTGTTGAATAATAGTAAAACAACGCTTTGATGCATAACTACAGCCTACATAAACTAGATACCGTATATTTTCAAATAATGGCCTCCTTTCTAATAGTAACCTCTCTCTAATAGTGGCCGGGGTCATTATTTGAAAATATACGCTACACAGTACCCACTTAAATTGTTTATATTTTAATTAATTAAAGATAGTAGGTCATCACGCTTTTATCACGCTTGATTTCTTTTTTTTAAAAATTGTCGCTTTGCAAATTCTACTTGGATGTATGGAGGAACTTTAGCACTTCAGTTTTATATACATGAGACTAGTTGCGTGACCACCCCAATAGCATCTTTTAATTATCTCCTCATAATCTTCAAGTTGGAAGACTCTTATCAAATTATCATAACAGGTATAATATGAGCATCAAGGTACCCAATTCATTCATTTTCCACCCCCTATACAACCACTGGAAATCGAGTGCTGGAATGAGCAAAAAAAATTCATGAGATGGGGAGATTGAAAACGTGCTGTGGGGACGTTAAATAAATAAAAAGTATGATGGGAACTTTGTATAATAATATATAATCTATACTTCAAATAACTATAAGCATGTTCATGTATTTCTACTTTATAATTCCAGTTTCTCTCTTTTGCAAATGTAGACACTCAACCTCTTGTCTTTGATTACTTATTTTTGTTCTATACATACATATGGACGGCATAGTTAGCTGTAGGCTGTTGGTTCAAACTCCAGATTAGTTATCGACATTCACTCTCAACGTCAAGATCTTGCTCTTGTATTTTAGCCGAAAGAGAAAATTTGGCATTGCACTCAAGTTCTTGACATGAAATTTACTTGTTGTGCCTTCAGGACTTGTGATTCTATAAAGAATCAATTATAATAGTCGTAGAAATTCATTACAAGATCATTAAGTTCAAGTGATTCAGTTTCACACGACTTGTCAACTGTGCAAGTGTTGTGGTGGTCCTTTCCGTCTTTTTCATTATGCCGGCTACTAAAGATGTGGAGAATGGGAGCAACAAGTCAGGTGAGATTGATGAGAATAATTTTATCAAAATATCTTTGTCAGCCTTGTTTATAAATACAAATAATTTAATAATAATTTAATTCTCCACGTGCTTTTATTTACAGTTCCTCTACTCTGGTCCTCAAGATTCTCAATATTCATCTTATTTATGGTCAGGAGTACAACGTTGTACAAGTAGAATAAATATAATGGATTTCAATCATTTTTGGGTAGCAAAAAACTGCCTAAAATTTTATTTTGTCTGTCCTTTAGACATTACAAAAAAAAGCTCGTTCAAGGTCTCTTTTTTACCACTGAAAAATTAATGAGGTGAACTATCCTGATACTCTTCTAAATGTTGTATTTGCTGAATATATTTGTATATTCATTTCACACTCATAACTACACGTGGTCTTGGACTGATACTATGAGTTTGATAGAAGATGTATTTTTTTCTAAATCTTTTTTTTGTCATAAAAGTTTTTAAAGGGCAATTTTTGCTATCGTTATGATATTTAATACTAATAAAGCTATACTTATTTTTGTGCATTATTCTGACAGGTGGGGACGGCCCATTTTATGATGCAAAGACAAGGAATTAATTTCGCCTTAGTTTGTATGGTTAAAAATGTTCCTTTGAATGACTCAAATTCATTCTTCTCCACCAATTTTACCAATTCATTTGACATCTTTAATGACAGTCAATTATTGTTGACTAGAAACGAGTCATTATTGCCTGATGACGATGAAATGAATGAGGAGTGCAAAAAGTCTATGACGCCAGCCTCACAAAATTCTACACCCTCTCATGAGGTACATACACTGCAATTATTCAATCATTGGGTGACAAAAAACTAATTATAATTTACAAAAACTCAATTACATTAAAACCTTTAATGTCTCCATGTGTGTGGGACAGTCGAGTTAATTTTTTTAGATAAAAATATTTGTAGAAATGACGTACATAATGCTGAAGGCCGGTCTTTTTGCAGTCTTATGCACAAGAGTCTTTTGAGACAGAATCAAAAGTTGATCTCTTGGAAGACATGAACTAGAAAAGAGTTAAAGTTGTCTTTACAAATAATCCATATATAAGCTTATTAAAAATAGCGTAGGTTTTCTATGTGGTCTGACAACGAACAATGGATTTATTTTTTTTATTTGCAAAAAAATGCTAAAATTGTACTCTGTGTAATATTTTAATGATGTACAAAAAAAATCAAACAAGAGGAAATGACACTAGACATTTCTTTTTATTATTCATATGACAAGCTTAAATAATGTAATGGTCCACACAATAGGCCACAATTATTCAAGGTTCCACATGTTTATCTAAAGATTAGCATGGAAGGAAATGAGACATGCATTAAATTAAATTTTATAATAGAGAATGACTTTTTGAAAGATTTCAAAAGTACTGGTTTTTATATAAATAATATTTATTATATAATAATTAATTGACTACAAATTTTGGTCATTATTAAAATATGCTTTTGTAAAAATTAAAATATGATTATAATTTATAATTTTTTATTTTATTTTTAACTTTAACAGGGGGAATTTGAATGGACAAAAGAAGTTCAAGCTGGGATTCTAGGATCCTTTTTTTATGGATTTGTTCTCACACAGGCAAGTCAGTCACGTTGACTCGTGTAAATGAATATTTATTACTTTTATCAAAATCTACATAATGCGTCTTGATGACGTGACAAGATGAAACATTTCATCTTGTCATAATTATTATACCTTGTCAAAATAAAAATAGAAAAAAACACATTACTTTTACATAACCTTTGTACCCTCCAGTAAAATAAAAAAAAGATGAGGGCCTTTCTCGTCTTTCATTCTTGTCAGATGAGTGGCTAAAAATGAGGTTATGATCAAGGTTATGATGCAGCGAGTAGTTTTTTTTTTTAAAAAAAGGTTTGAGCGTCTCAACTTACATGTTGTGACAGGCAAAAAAATAAAAGATAAGCCAAAGTGACTTGAAACACTAAAAATTTAATCTTGTTTCTAATTTTTGGTTTCGAATTTTTATCCTAGGTCCTGGGAGGATGGATCAGTGATAACTTCGGGGGTAAAAAAGCCCTACTAGGTTCATCAATAATCTTTTGCTTATTGACCCTGTAAGTAATCCAGTAAATTCTCCCTTACTGTACCTGTGCCTTTACAGAAATTTGAAACAAATTCTTTTAATTGTAATAATAATAACTTCATTTCTTGTATGTACACTAGACTCAATCCAATAGCAGCTAGACTCGGTCCAGAGTACCTTTTTGCCATTCGTTTAATTCAAGGTCTTTCACATGTAAGTCTCGAGAAATTGTGCCCACGTAGAAATATAAATGTAGAATAAATGAATTGAGTAGCATGCTTGAGTAATAACTATCATGCACAAATAAATTAACACAAATAAAAATGCTTCAACGTCAGACCTTCACTGGTTTACTTTATACGTGCAAAGTATGGTATGCAACAGTAAATAAATTACATGTAGGGGAATTATTCAGTTATGCGCGTTTTTCCGTAAATAATAATTTATAAATGAAATGAAAAATCACAATCCTGTTTCATTTGAAGGGAGCTGTAATGCCATGTATCAATGTCATGTCTGCACGTTGGTAAGATTATGCTTCAAATTTAATTTCTTAAACATTGAATGTCATCTTTAATTATTGTCTTCCTATGAAATTATTCATAAAATCTCAACTTGCACCACTTTGATGATTATAAGGTCTGGGGCCACTGAAAGAGCATTTCTGGTGGGAATCGCTTATGGTGGAATTTCAGTAGGCGTAGCTATTACATTTCCCGTGAGGTAATTTTAATATAAAACTTTAATTGCCCCTCATTTTTTCTCAAGATGAATAAATAATTTAATTATTATTTTTGAATAAAAAAAGTGCTCTTCTTTGTGACACTGTGGGCTGGTCTTACATTTTCTACGTCACTGGTAAGTATCTGTACAAAGAAACATAGGTATGTGGCATTCAATGGGACACTAAAAAATAAATATTTGGCAATTGTAGGGGGGATTGGTCTACTTTGGTGTGTTGCATTACAATTTATGCTCTACGACTGGCCAGAGGAACATCCCCGTATATCGGCAGAGGAATTAGCGTACTTGCAAAAAAATAGAGCTGTAGCCCAAAATAATTCAAAACTTGTGAGAATTCAATCTTATTTCATGTGCATTACTGATGAAAGTTTTACTAAATGTGTTTTCATATGATTTGCCGTTACAGAAACAGAAAACTCCATGGCTAAAAATTGCAACCTCCATGCCGGTCACGGTAAGGACTTATCTGACACAAGTTGGACATTTGAACATTAATTTTTGTCTGATGGCTAATTATTTTTAATTGTCCTTGTTCATGTAGGCACTTCATATTTCTCATTTTTGTCTCCTGTGGAGCTTCCAAACTCTGTCCATGTATTTGCCAATGTTTTTGAAGGAAGTTTTGCACATGGACGTCAGAAAAGTAAATTGTAAAAAGCTTGATGACAAAATGATAATTGAAAATAATTCGTCTTTTTTAATTATAGAATGGAATTTTCTCATCATTGCCCTATGTAGGCATGTTAGTTTTACATCTTGGGGTAGGCCGATTCTTTGATGCTATGAGAGCCAAAGAACTTTGCAGTTTGACTGTTCTTCGAAAATGGTTCAACACAATTGGTAAGAGATTTATTATAATACATTGTGCTGAGATGACCTAATCTGATGATTAAATGGAATTTTAACAGGAACGGTCATCCCAGGTGTATCTCTCTTGGCCGTGGCCTTTTTAACATGCAGTAGCTATTTATGGGGAACTGTTGCTATTTCTGTTGGACAAACATTTATTGAATTTGCAATGATGGGCAAGTCAATTAAAATAATTTTAATTAATCATATTAAAGAATCTTAATTAATCGTCATATTTTCCCCTCACTTTTAAGGTGGTTACGTCTTCAGTGTTTTTGAAATTGCTCCAAGATATGCTGGCATTCTTACGGGCATCATGAACACATTTGGTGTTTTACCTGGTAAAACAATCTACTAATTATTTGTTCCCGTCCTAAGTTGACCCTATGCTTTTAATGTGTCCATAGGATTCCTTTGTCCAATATTCGTCTCTTATATGACACCCAATGGAACGAGAGACGAATGGCTTACGATATTTTATACGGCTTGCGGCTTAAATTTGTTTGGATCCATGGTATATCTCCTCTTTGGCACTTGTGAATTACAATCATGGGCTGCACCACCAGTTCAAGACAAAGAATTGACAACGATTAAGCTCCTCTCATCATCCCGACATCATGGACATGGCAATGGACATGGCAATATGGATGAACACAAGCCTAATGGTGAAAATAATCGGCTAATTCATAATGGTGAAGATAAGAAAAGTACAGAATAGTATACGAGTTAAAAAGCAACATGTTGTCCAGTATTCTCATTATCCTCTTGTTTAAAATAGTGTCTGGCTTATTACTGTCATGCATCTGTGACAGTAATGAAGTTATATAACAATGATATTAAAACCAAATCTTTACAGAAAAGTCACAGAGAAGCGAATCCTTTGTCTGGTCATTTTTATCCCAATATCATTTTTAATATCATGTTAACCTCATAGTGGCTCATAAGCTATACGCATGAACCAGTACAGGACCTCAAAAAATTTATACATGAGTTTCACTCTTAAATGATTTTTCTACCCATGTGATTGAATGTAAAGTACCTATCATCAAAATTGTATTAACATATACAAAGTGTCCATTCAGTATGAAAATCTCATGACAAAAATAACAAACTTTGTTGTTTTTTACTTAACTAATCTCATACTATACTGTTTTATTTCTTGATATTTTAGTTTTATATGGCGATCAGATTATGCTACCCATGAACATTTTTAATGCGATAATCATTTTGATCGTTCTAATATCATATATTCATAGTTTATATAGATTTACGGTAATAGCTTTGGAAGAACATAAATTTTATAGAGATGAAGAAATTATTAAGGACTGTCATTAGTACATGTAAATATAAATAATCACAAACTCCCCTTCTACTACTACAACTGATGAGTTAGGGGTACGCGTGAACATATTCATACTGACAACGTATACTTGCCTCTCATTTCTTCATGCCAGCATGCCTCGGCTCAAAAGTCAACAAAAATATTTAATTAGCTTAATTTATATAAAATCACAGACGACGGGCAGGGTTTGAAGGTTCCCAAAACTTATAGATATATATAATTTGTGTACTAATATAATATACTAAGATATTATAATTATATAATATTTTACATTAATATATATTACCTATTTTTATAGTCGCTTTTGGAAAGGACACACCACCCTTCGTAATTGTATGAGGTGATGTGAACAATATTGTCACGACTAAGTATAATTATGGCTACAACGAATCCACATGGCTTGATTTACACAAATATTAATACCTTTTCTTTTCATCCTTCCTATGTTCTTTTCTACCACCAAAATATTTATAAGGACGACCCGTAGTTATGTATAATAATTATAATAATTCTACTTTATAGCTATACCGAGCAGGTACAAGTTACACTGAAAATATTGGGAGGAATTAAGCCGGTCTCTCCAATGACATGACTATTTAGTATGGAATTTGATTTTGATAGAATTGTATCATGTCATACGTCTTAGTACGGATAGATAGGAATGAACTGTTAATCACACTCATCATGTAGGCAGCTGCTTCTCTTTCACTATGCTGAGGACAAAATCGAGCTCGAAGTAGTCGGATTGTTTGACCTCTGAAGCATGGGAGTCCCGTATCCAACATTAGCGACACCAAGGAGATGACTGACTCACAGTATGGCCTACAATTTTATATTCAAACAATTTATCAACCACAACAATAAATAGACGTATAATGAAATTTTTTAATTATAAGTAAAGATACATACCTCACAGCAAGGTATGCATGAACACATAAATGCATAAACCAACGAAAAGGTGGTGCTTCCATTTTACCACCCATGACCATCACCATCTCTTCAGTTAATTTGATATCCGGCTCAAATCCCAAATTTCCACCAGGACTACTTTCAAACATGAATCCAAAATCTACGAGAGAAGGACAAGAGGTATTATTTGATGGCTCCAAAATGATTGACATGTGTAAACATTGTGAACGTACCAATATGGATAATGTTCCCTTCACCATCTATCATAATATTTCCATTATGTCGATCCTTGATCTGAAGGAGAAAGCCAATAACACTGTAAGCGGCCATAGATTTAATGAAGTTTCTTCTAGAATCTTGAAATGCACGAGCTAGATGAATTCAAGTTTAAAACATAATTATAGCACATCTCTTGCCGTTGTAAAAAAAACTAAACTGGTAGCGTAAGTGTAGTCAAATTATACATGTAGACTATATGATGTAGTAACAGTAATACATAACTTACTATCTTCATCTCCGTACTGCTTTAAGAAGTATTCATACAATCCAACATCAGTTTGTCGTCCCAGTTGATCTC
Source organism: Arrhopalites spinosus (assembly GCA_034700945.1). NCBI lineage: Eukaryota > Metazoa > Arthropoda > Collembola > Symphypleona > Arrhopalitidae > Arrhopalites > Arrhopalites spinosus. The sequence continues at coordinate 57,395 of JAQIVZ010000181.1, read as the reverse complement.
GTGATTTTGCATTTGGAACACATTCAATCACTCCATTCTAGATTATGATTTTATACAATATGTTATATATAAAAAAGTGAAAGATAATAAACTAAAAACGTTGTAAAAAAATAAAAGTTCTTACTCCAGGACACGTGGCCACAACACGATATGGAAATAGATACAAGTCAAGTCCAACTTGATCAAAAATATTCTTGAATAGTACATGTAATAAATACGATACATATTAGCATTCAGTATTTTTTATTTATTTTTTTTAGCAGAATATGTGTCATTATTAATTAAATTAAGAGCGCACACTAACCTTGAATAAAGATATCACTTGAAGAGCAAGCATATCTTGTCGAACATCATCTCCAACTTTAAAAATTGCTGCTTGCCAAACTTCTGTACACATGCTCGTAGTTGTACAAGAAATGTTACCCTTACTTCCCGACGTAGCTGATTGATCTGCATCTTGTGGGGTCTCACCCAAGCCAACACTTTCAACTTCCTTAATGCCACATCGTCGAACTTTGAACCGGGCCAAGAATGGTGCCTTTGCAGCACTAAATTTATACCACAAATACACAAATTAATTTTGTACCGATAAGTAGTCCATAAATTACTACATTAGTAGAAAGTAAACAATTTTATATAATAAAAAATAAATATTTGCCTCTGCATTGGTGTGCCGCTTTTAGCATCAATGTCAATTACAAGTGCCTCAGGATTTGAAGGTAAGTAACAACCTAATTGAACCTCAATTTTGGCTAGTTCTTCAAGACAAGCTTTCTTTCTTTCGGGGCCCTTTGGAAATTTTCTTATAGTACCAGAAATGCCAGTAATTTTTTCGAAAAATGAAAACTCTCGTTCATAAAATTCCTTGGCTCTTCCAGAGAGCGATGATAAGATTGTTCCGATTAAGCCTTCAAGAATGTCCCCAAGGACAGCTAAATACACAAAACGAACGACAAAAGGTTATGAATAATAGTAAATTACTATTAGTAATAATACTACATTTGAAAGAAAATCTAACTGAACAACTGTAATTTTATACTTACGATCTCGTTGATGACCCTCTTCATCCAAGTATATATTTGTATTCATATTCCATATCAATTGGTGAGCCACCAATTGTGACTTTAGAGCAATCTTTTTAATAAACTCTGCAACATAGCCCATCTACGTCAAAATAAAGAAATAATAATAATTAGTACAGTACTTTTATTAAGACGAATTGCTTTTGTAAAAAAGAGCAAAATTTAATTTTTAAAAATGTTACCGTATCATGTCTAAGGGCTTGGACTAGTTGTGGAATATAAAATAATACTGCATCAGCTGGATAAGAATTTAATGAACCTGGAAACATCATATATATTTTTTGTAATTAAATAATATGTTGCAAGCTTTAGTTATGTTGTTACAAGAAATAATGATATTCTACACTTACGAACAGCGTACTGAGCCGTAATAGGATGAGGTGGATATTGTCGACTGAAGAAAGAAAGAGCTCGTATAGGAGCGCAGGGTGCCCAAGTTAACAATGAAGAAAGCTAAAAAAATAATTTTTAAAGTACACAATTTCAATTCAAAGTACATTTCCTCAATATGGAATGAAAAACTCTTGTAATCATTTAAATTACCTGAGGTTCATCGTTTAGAACAACATCTGTAGTCACCAAGTACATTTGAGCCTCAGATAAATGCATAACACAATCAGGGCTACTCCTTATAAGATTAGATAATTCCTCTGCAATCACAGATTTGTCCGGGGATTTAAGACGTCTACATGAAGATAATATTCAATTAGAAATAATTAGAAAAGATGTAAAATACGTGTGTGATTCGAGTATAAATATGGATATGTAGTGAACAACAAGTACCTGGGCATATAAACAGTCATCACTGGACTAACATCCCAAGCCAAACGAACAGAATCTCTCCACATCTTATCAGAAGATTTCATTAGGCGCCATGTGTTGATTGTAGCTTCCCCTAAAAGCAAAGTATACATCAGCATATTTCGTAATAAAGATGACAAATGTAGTAAATACATTTAAAACATTATGCTTACCAGGAATGGCCAACTCGGCTGCATTCAATGGATTGTGCCATGTCATCATGATATCAATCTCTAAAAAGTGGTTTAAATTGAGATAAAATTCCATCCCTTGTATTTAGAAGTTCTTGTAAAATATTAAATTCTAACCTTGAGCTAGAAGTTCCAAAATGAGATTTCTTTTTCTTATGTATTCTTTAACTGAGTCCTTTTCATATTTTTCTTTCCGTTTTTTAAATAAAGGTGCTGGATTTGAGTTTTTATATGATATATGAGTGTTCATCCATCCATCACCAAATCTAATATCACTAGCCGTTGCTGTAGGATGTGTCTCTTTACTCTGTCATGACAAGAGAAAGCAGAATATAAAATTAAATTATTAAAATTATTACATACAAGGATCGACAATTAAACAAGACGGCACATTACTCCGCACCCTCTTAAAAGTTCTTACCAATGATGCACTAGCATAACGGAGTGTTTTATTATCCACAGCTGATAAATTTAAGGGTCGTATATATTTCTTGTCATTGTGTAAAATTTGCCAAAATTTTAATACTGCATGGAGGTCTAAAACATGAATTGAAATAAAATATTAATTGAATATGTTGCGACTAAATTATAGAATTACACCATTTTAGAAATTATCACGAACCTGTACGAAGAATTGTAGAATCTTGGGTGGGACAAGCATATTCTGGACAAAAGAAGAAGAACGATGGGTTAATTGAATCGCAATTAATAAGTACACTTTTATGCAACAATATTTTTATTAATTATTTTTTCACCTTGGCAGAAGTAATCAAAGCAAGCACAATAAATCCTTTCGCGTAGGACTGCCTTTTTTAAAGCTAAAAAAATTAAATTCTCAAATTAAGATCTTATTTTTGTAAAACACTAGAAGGAAAATATTAAACATAAAACTCAAGTTATCAAAATAACTTGAATTTCATGACATATTACCTGAATGTCGCATAGAATCATTTTGAAGTAAAGTTAAAGCACAACTTAAAAGTCTAAATCGAGGGCGAATTGCTTGAACATGACGGGTCAAGTAAGTTTTTTCACCAATTGACATTGGTAAAGTCCGATGAATTAAGTAGATAAACATTTCCACAACGTCATCATTGCATGATTTACTGTTTTCAACGAGTTCACAAATAAAGTTGACCCAAATATCATGAGGCCCAACTAGTGGCACCTCAATTTTTAGCTTGGCTCCTTCACATGCGGCAAGAGGGCTATCTGATTTTGGTTGGGGAGCAAAAATTCCCATTCGCCGTTCAACAGTGCACTGATCGAAGAGAAAGAAAAAAAGTTATTATAATTGATAAAATAAAAATATGAACTATTTCATGTAAAATGTTAAGCTTGAGTTATTCATTTAGTACCTGCCATGCACCCAACATTTCCTGTAAAAAGGGTAGTGTCAAGTCACGTCTTGCAGATAAAATCCATTGCCAACATTCACAAGCTGTCATCACAATTTTTTCTGTAAATCTTGCTACCGGAGCCCAGCAAACAGCATGAAGAAGTGCTCTATTCAAACCTATGCCACCAAAATTAAATTGAATTAATCTTTGGCTCCAGTTAAATGAACACATCTTTGGTGTAACAAATAAAAATTGCACTCACCTTCGCATGATATGAGCAATGACGTTGTTGTCCATAAAGTATCTTCAAACCGATCGTCCCCTACAGTTCTTCTCACTGTGTCATCTTCTGATAAAATACTAATAAGTTTAGTACAAATATGTCCCAAGGGTTCAGCTCTTAATAGCCCTTGAACTTGACCCATGTAACGGCTTCTAAGAGCTAATGAGGACACAAATTTGGCTAGAGATGATTTTGTACATTCTGGCCTCTTATCAAGTGTAATTTCCTGTGAAGATTAATAATAATGATTTAACTCAGACCGAGTAAAGCAACAAACATTTTACGAGTACCACACAAAACATTTTTTCTTACGGGTAATGGTTCTGACAATGGATTTCTTCCAGAGTATTTCAAAAGACATTCTGTCGCTAGTGCCAATCCAGAATGATGTTGCATGGCCTCAGAACTATGAAGATTTAAATACTCTTGAAGATGAGATCGTGTGGCTTGAGGAGCCCACTTGAGAGCTTCTTGTAAAAATCCTGAACATCTATCTGCATAGTCTCGAGCAATAGTCTATGAAAAATATAGGACATGACCAAATTAATAAACGTACCATTATTTAATTTTTTAACAACTTGATAAAAATGACTTACTTCTCTAGCTTCTAAGTTATCCAAAAGTTGCAGCCCATAAGGTGTATTTGGAATGTCCAATGGTAGATTACTTACATTTGGATTTAATGTTAGTGACACAGACAAAACTTCTAACACATCTAACATAGTGTGTAATACAGTGCGACTCCATAAAAGATGAGGAAATCTATATTATAAAAAAATTAATCATATTATACGTATCATTCAAATAATTAATGACTTTCAGTACACTCTGATTCATATACATTTGAGTATTATTTAATTATTTAAATAAAAAAATCTATCCCACAAACCTGTCAACTAGACCCGATAAGAATTTATCAGCTACTCTTCTGATCTGTCTATGAATGTGATTGAATCGAACAAGAAGAAACTGTGCATGAATTTCAAGTTCAGTTTCCTTGTCTGGAATAGTCTCTTTGGTTGCCATCACGTCTAAGAATTTGTGGAACACTTTTTCTCCAACACTGCACAAAATATGGTTATTTATTAATTAATTTAATTCATGAATTTGTAGGAATTCCATACAAATTCAGTTATTATGTCTAGCATAATATTTAAGTGTACATTAAGAAATTACCTAGCTATGCACTGCCACAGTCCAAGTTTATCCTTTTGAATAGAAGGCTCACAAAGGTATTCAAAGATTTCTCTGAAACTAGGTTTGGGTACTGTTTCGACTCGAAGCATTTCCAGCCAATACACAGAAAGAATGTACGCACATTGGGGAAATGGCAAATTTTTAATGATTGGAGAAACTTCTGTAAGAAAAAAAAAGTTTTTTGTGTGAATTGCATGCTATGTACTTAAGTAAGCTAAAAAATTTTAAACAAAGTTTCTGTAATCCATAAATTTTTTACGGACCTGTCGGATTGTCTAATAGTGACAAGATTTTGTTTTTAAATTCTTGTAATTCAACCTGAAATTTACAAAACAAAACATCAAAATAAACATGGTGACAATACTTTAGATTTTGTTCTAATTTCATGACGCAAATTTCGTAAGAAATATGAAATGTGTAATTTATTTACTGGTGAAACTGCATCAGAACGAAGAGCTGAAGTGTATTGAAGTTCTCTCAATTCAGACCTCAAACTTGTCTTACACAGAAGAAGTGGACTTTTTGATGCTATTTCTCTCACAGCTTCATACCATTCCCCTGGCCATAAAGCATTGTTGGTTTGAGGTGAAGTAAAGCCCATGATAATGCAATATAACCAAAAATCTCTAAATAGTTTATGAAGTCGAGGTTTAACATCCATCACTGGTGGGATTCGTCTCATTAAGAGAGCTATCACTGGAAGCAGAGTGCCCAAATTTCCAGCTGACGCCGAGGCCTATAATTTGTGTCAATATAGCATGTATTTCAGTGATTGATAATTAAGATTCATTAAAGACTGGTTATTACAAACTTGAAACTTGTTCTTACTTTCATTGTTGCCGGCGACTTTTCTGCCACTCTTTTCCCTTCTAATCCCAATTGAACAAATAATTCTAGTAGTCGAACAAGTAAATCATTCATAAGAGCATGTCCTTCTAAATAAAGTGCAATATTGGCAAGAGCATTCATCACAGCCCCACTAGTGTGTCGATACTTTCTCTCATCGTAAACTTGCGAGTACGCTGCCAAGCTGGAGTCGATGGTGAACATTGTAAACATTTTCATGACTTCTTCATACACATGTGTCTGTAATATTTATATGAGAATTAGACGAGAAAAAAAACAACTTGTCCAAAAACTAATATTACCATTATAGTTATTTACCTCGCATTTCGCAATGACTATACAAGCCAGTTGATCTATAATGAGAACGTCCAATTCTGCTGGCATTTTCCCAACACGTTGTTGTAAAAAATGTAATACTGACTCAGTAGTCTTGGGAGTCTCCTTTAGAGCAATGGCAACATGTCCGAGCATCACAATGGTATTTGTCAACACAAGTAATGAGTCATTGTCTGCTGGAGTATTTTCCATATCTTTTGACCTAAAAATGTAATGTAGTAAGTTAACGCTCAAAACCAAATACAAAATAAGTTTATTGAATACAAAAGTTTTAATCACAAAGTCAAAAAATGATTGACTTACTTGCACTCTTTTTCTGCAGTAAAAACTCTATTGGATACGGATGCCAAGAATGCTAGAACACAAAAAGAATTTTTTTTAATTAAGTGTGTTTGATGTAAAGAGTACATGAATGGGTAACACAAGTTATTTAGGTACCTTGAACACAGTTAAGATCCATTGTTAGGCCTGACTTCAGAGCTTGGCATAAATTTTCAATAGCAACATCTCGAAGCCTTTGAAATGCTTCACTAGTTTCTCTTTTCACTGGCTCATCTTTTTCTTTCATTCCATCAGGTAGATTTTGGTCATTTTCTAAAAATTATATTTAAATCGTAAAATGAGATCAAAACATTCAAAAAAATATTATAGGCCTAAATTCAACTAGGCTAATGGAATTGACAAATCCTTTTCAATAAGTCTTACTCGTTTTATTCGCCTTCTTATCATAAAGCCTCGCAAGTATTGGAGAAGGGTTGACCAAAAATTCCTTCAAGTATTGAATACTGGATGATGCGATTGTGGGAAACTTCATCGCTAAACCTCCGAGTCCCTGGAGTAAACAAGCAAGAAAAAATTATAAATAATGCTTGATATACATAAACATCAATATAACATTTTACAATTTTAACATACCTGCAAGCACACGACCAGCAAAGGCATATGTGCCAATGCTAGTTTATGAGCATGAATATCGTTGATTTTCTCATTCCTGTGAATTAAAAACAGAATATGTGATGATAGACCTTGAATATTCACTAGCGTCAGTCTATATATCCTAAGCAGTGAATGTTTCAAGGTGACCTCAACTGGAGAAAACTAAGCCTGTCACAGCAGGCATCTCACTCTCTACAGAGAAAATGAAAGCAGTAGAGCGTACTTCTTAAAAATAATTTTTTTCTGTGTTTGACGTTCATTTGTTACTCAGTGATATATTTTGGAAAATGTCAAAAGGAAACAAAAAGTTTAAAATTGACACGGGTCAAGAAATGGAAATTGATAATCTTCCATCATCTACAAGTGGACCATCATCAGCTAATCCGGTTAAAGGAGAATTGACTTTGTTGAAGAAGTTGAATAAATTACATTATGATCTGGTCCAGGGAAAAATTGCTTATAAAAACGTAAGTAAATACAACTTTTGCTATAAAAATTGATCTACTTTATTTATATATTTGTATTATCATTTTTGTACATGTGTCTGATAAAAAAAATGTTCATGTATTAGTTGACAGGTCGAGACTTTGTGCCTGAAGTCAAAATCGAAGCAAGAAAATTACACTGCTCACTTTCTGTTCCTCATGAAAGACGAGAAAGAGATTTGGATGAAACCAAAGTTAGTAAACTATTATCTCTCTCTCTTGTTACGTTTCAATGATAATATGACTGAATAAGGGTCGAGTATATATTTATGAATTTTTTAAATTTTAGTTGAGGTCACACACACAAAAGTGTTTGGGATGTCACTCAAAAGACCCAGATACAAGATTCTTTGGCACATTATGTATATTGCTGTCACCAAACAGATTCAGAAGAAGTTGAATGCTCTGGAGTCCCTCAATTACTCAATGAATGTGTATCCATATGGTCATCAAGATTCAAACTTGTAAATTGTATGAGATGTAGAAAGATTCGACTCGAAAAATTGGACCCTAGTACAAATTCTCCTCCCCCTCCTTGCACACAACCAGGAGGTTACGCACATTTCCAAGACTTGTCATCTGTCAATATTCCATCTTTATTTAATGGAACCGAAGGAAAATATGGAGCCGTCATAGTGAGGGCTATGAATTTCTCTGTGACAAACAAAAGAATGCTTGGAAATTTCTTAGTGAAATTTGATCGTGATGACCCTACAATTACAACAATGTATGGACTACAAGTAATGACAAAGCGTGAAGAAGGTTCCACACGTTCTCATTTAAAGATTAACAAAGATGATTTGATTGGACTGGTCAAAGTAGAAGGAAGAATGATCCAATGGGGAATGGATGAAACTTGGAGTCCAACTGGAGCGAGAGAAATTAATTGTTTTTGTGTAAGTACCATACGACAATTATTACGACTCCTCTCTTCCTACCATTTTGTATACTATAATAGTAGACGTGTTCATAATAATTAAGCTCATTGTTTCTTTTATAGTTGGCTGACATATTGATCAACCCCATCATGAACTCAAATCCAGGTCAAGAAATTGAAACAATGGTCACCAACTTGGGATTTGAATTGAAGCCAGACTATGAATATATTTCATTGGACTGTCTCAACTTCCACTTGAAAAACAGAGGAGCAACATTTAATTGGATGGAGACCGTGGAAGAGGGAAAGAGACTACAATTTCATGAAAAGGAGATAGAGGTGAAGACAGACGAAGGAGAACCGAAGAAGATAAAGAATATTAAGGGTAATATCTACTTGTATGCAGTCGAGGATGAAGAATTCATTCATGTAATTAAATCATAATAATAATACCAAACATTATATTGTACTTATATGCTAACATATATACACAACGAGTTACATGTGCATAATATTTATTTTGTGCTTGTCATAGGTTTATATAGGGTCAACAACTGGTGACGAGCCAAGGCCTCATCAACCGAGTGGAGGATCAGTCATATCCCTATATTTTAAGGATCATCCCAAAGCCAAATCATTCAAGTGCATTCTGTATTATGTAAAAGAAGACAGAGATCCATCACATGATGACGATCTTTTAATGTACGAGAGTCAGTTCCAAATTATCTTTCTCTTGGCTATGCTTAAAGGATGGTCTTTTAAAAATTTCTCTCCACCCTCCACTAACATAACGAAACAACTCAACAAAATTAAATGGAAGGGACTTGATGTCAATAATCTGCCTGACAAGCCGATCAAGCTCATTAATGAGAGAATAATCGAAAGAAACTACAACAAGGTACAATTTGATGAGATGCTCAATTTTCCTATTGTCCTACTGAAAGCTAAAATGGGAATTGAATATGATTGAGAAACCACCATCGATCCACTCAAATTTCCATCTTAAAGGTACTATACTTTCGTGTTGTATTATTCTTGCCTATCCTGTAACAAAGATTCTCCTCATTCTGTATCAAATGAATTAATTCTTGTTTGATACACAAGATATTACATGATTAATTAATTGATATACTAAACACCTTACACAAACAATTCACACATTATACATATAATATATACAAATAAAAAAAAACATGTACTTACAGGCGACTGCACAAACTATCGGCACCTAAAAATGAAACAATATTTTGATACAAAACCCTTCGTCGGCATTCAATAAAACTCACAGTTTCAACTTTGCTAATGAGTTAGAGTCTATTCACACAACAAACGGAAGTTTGACCAATAATTCCAGTGTAATCATTTTTTGGAATTAGCTAATGTATAATACGTATTATATACATGTCATAATATATCTTTATAGTAATTTGTTTTTATAATGCCTAGAAGAAGAAATCATGATAGCTACATTAATTAGAACATTTATATCACAAGCTTGATATTATTTTTGTTTTAATACATTCAAGTTATGTTACTCTATAATATGTAACACAAAATTTTCTGAGAAAAACATTAGATTTTTTGAAGTAGTTCTCAGGTATTAATATTGTTATTCATTCTTTTAATAAATGTTCTCAATAAAAAAAACCCATAGTCACATTAAGATATAATGAAATGTATTGTAGAATACTTGCAAGAGTTATGATGGTACCCCCGGATTCGTGTGAATACAAACTATCGGCCAGTCCAAATAATAGAATGTCGCTTACAAACGAAAAATCTTTTGCCACTACAAAATTAACACCATGTTGAGAACCTACTTTAAAATTGATAGTTGTATTTGATATACAATTACTCAAATAAATATATTTCCCATTTCTCCTGTATATTAAATTTTTTTTCATTCAATAATATCTCGTTAGGGTTAGCAGAACAAGAATTGTAATACATGAATGTGCCTAAATATAATTTTTATAATTTTGTCCATGGATATATATGCAGATAAATGACTTGAACCATAATAATTTCATAATTTTTACAATACTACAGGAATACTTGAAAATTTTTGTTACCAGTTTCATCGCCAATCGCCCACACCAACAACTCGACACAATTGGCATTTGCTTGAACATTCATTCTAAACTTTCCACATCGCTTTGACGTATCCTGACAATCAATTTCCTATGAAGAAAAAAAATTAACTTTAAGTACCTACACAATGAATAGACGACAAAATATTTTTTGATCCAAGTAAAAAAATTGTATAGTTGATCCATGATCATACCTCTATAGGTTTTTTCGAATATCTAATCAATTCTGTTTGGCCTGATAAAAATAGTCCTTTGACAAATTCCTGGACTTCTTTTGTAAAGGGTGCCGGAAGTTCTTGATGGCGTTGAAGACACTCTTTTAATAGTGCAACCATGACCAAATTTAGAATCTCACTGACAGACCTGTAATTAAATGATTTTATCTTATTGATTATTTATACATTTGTTTTTTAAAACAAGACAAAATAGGTAATAATGTACGAGACTTACCTGTACTGTGACCCTTTGTCCCCTTGAATCCCACGTACTTCGCTCGTCCATGTGTCAAGTAGATTAAGAACAGTAGGTTGCTCTAACAAGCCTTTGGCAATTGAAAGGATAATCTGAAATTTAATAAAAACAAGTTTTTACATAAATTATTACTAAAAAAATAATTAAAATTATTGTCAAAAGGTTACCATCAATATTATCTAAAGTATAAATTGAAACTACTGACCTGGAGCTGAGCCACAGTGAACTCGACTGATTGCTTTCCCGAAACCTGTTAAAAAAATGTATTACGTTATAATAAGGTGATTCAGAAAATAAACAGAAATTGTTTGTCAATTAATTTTATAGTTTGTCTGTGGAGTTTTGTGATTGACACACATTATTACCTCAGGATTGATTTGATGGAGAGTTAGAACTTTTGAAGAAGAGTAAGACGACCCAGCCTTCCGAAAAAATACTGTAGAGTAATCAATTGACTCTTTTGTGAGAAGAGATATTGGGCTCTTGTTGATATGACTTGGCGAGTCCTGCGAGCTCACAGGACTCACAGGTATTCCAAATGTAGAGGACAGTGATCGAGGAATCACTGAACGAAAATTGGGCATTCTTTTGGCTTGTTTTTGTTCACGAAGTGCTTTCTCCAAAAGAGGAGGAGATGGCTTTGGAAAAATTAAAGAAAATAAAGACTGTGTCCCCTTGTCAGGTTCTACAAAACGACCAAATGCTCTGGCAATTCCAAGAAAGACTGGAAGAGCAACATCTATCACCATTTCTATAAGAGAGAGAGAAAAAAAGGCATTTAATTACACATAAAATATATAACATATATTAAAGACAGAAAAGAAACTGTGAGAAAGTAACCTCTTTTATGCAAGTCCACATGAGCCCCAGCTTTTGTCAAATCACTTGTAATTGACTCTCCCAATCGTTGCAACACCTCCAATTGCAAGGCAATGATGGTTTTTCTGTCCTCTTCGGATAATACTGCGACATCACTCAAAAGTGTAGTCAATATGAACGCAAGTTTTTCAGCTATTGGTATTCCTAAATAAAAATACGTTGAAAAAAATCATCATTTTGAATCCACATTTCTTATTTCTATACATTAACAAATCAAGTGTTCTACTATAAATTTTTCATTATGAAGTAAATTTTGAACACTTACTCTCATTATTATATCTATTCAAAGTCCATTGAGAACGAGGAAGATTTTGAAAAAGTTGACACAGGTACTTTAGAATGTTATTTTTATGCTGAAGTCCTGACTCTATAAAGTATATTCCAAGAGCGACTATTGCATCGTGTGACCTTTCATCCAGACCTATGAAAAATCGGAAACAATATGGTAAAATATATTTTGAAGTCGGTAATGATTCTATTTGATAATACTACAATCTACAATAATCAGAATGAAAAAATGTAAACAAATGTAAATAAATACTAACGAAAAACTCCATTTGCACTTTGTTTTGGGCAGAGGTCAAATAGCCGTGTCACCTAGAGTTAATTACAAAAGTACAATTTGTCATTACAATGTCCATATTTAATGGGATTTGTTATTATTAAAATGAAATTAAACATTTTCCTTCCAAATCAAAAAAAATAAATACCTTTTCCCAAGGTGTCGGCTTCATAACAGCTAAACATCGGGCAAGATGTTCAACGGTCTTGGCAAAGAAACTTCTTTTATCCGTGGGTCCACCCATTGTGTTTTTCTTCTATAAAATTAATATCATTTAGGGAACAACAAGAAGAAACTCCTAATTATTGAAGAGAACTTAAAAATAATTTGTGTCAATTCGAGAGAATCAAGAAAACCGCTGGCATAGAGCGAAAACTGGAACAAATCAATGTTTTCTCTCCACTATGAAACTTTTATCATGACGCTGGTTAAGGTATTCCTATATCAAATAAATAATAAAATAATTATAGAGAAAAGTGCTAAATATTATGACAATGCATCATTTAATTATGGGCTTTCATGAATGTAATTATATTCAAGTGGCATTGAAAGGATAAAGGGGACCACGCATGTATGGCGAGGGTAGCAGTTTACCTATATCATGTTTGTGTAGTAAAAAAAACTATGCTATTTTATTTTACTATTTTATTTACTTAAAGCTCAAGTTATCAAGTACACAGTCTGTTGCTTTTTACAGGCATTTATTAAATACAGGACAATATTTTTTTTATTACTAGTTTTTTTCAAACCTGTTAGAATAATTGCCAAATGTAAAACTGGGAGCATGGCATATAATGAGCCTCTCTCGTCATTCCTGTCAATTGACAACGTTCAAAATCCTAAAACAACAACATGTTGATTTTTTCATCACAGCTAACCCTTTCTTCATGTACATACAATATTTATAATGTCGTCTGACCAGCTTATACAACTTTATTTAAATGTGTAGCAAGTTACCTATAATCAACAAATGTATGACTTTTGAAGCTCATCTTATTATGAATGTCCGTCTGATAGCACATACCTGTGCTGTGTTATGCTGACATTATGCTAAAATTAGTAGCGTTCAGTTTTATGACATCTTTTCCTCATATCTTTATCTCTTTCTTTACTATTGAAATCCTGTGAGAAGCATGCAAATGTATTCCAGAGTCTAGTAACGGTTCTTAAATTCCGTCATAATTCCGAATAATTTATAAAGTCGGTACACTAATTGTACAAGATGAGAATGAACTCGTATATATTGACATAGATTCACAAATGTATTAATTCACTCGGGGTGCAATATTACTAAAGTTGTACTTACATGTATTTGTAAAGAAATTTTGGTGGCGAAATGAAATCTGTCATTTGGACTTGCTTTCTTACATTAATTGTATTTATTTCAATAACCATTTTATTTTCCTTGCTCCCAAACAACTGGACATGTTTGCAAGGAAGACTACATTCAACTACTGACAAGGTTAATCGGCAGTGCAAACAACTGGCAAAAAAAGAACGTCAATCAAGGTACATATAGACATATCAACTAGTAGTTACTGTGTAGACTAGATAATTGTTGAGTTTTATCAAAAAAGATCTCTATTGTGCAGAATAAACTGGAATTACATGTACTACTATGAAGACAGGCAGAGAAAGGTAAAAGAAACAATTATACTTTTGACTCTTACAATTCAAGTAAAAAAATAAACACGATTTGATATTACTTGAGTGACTTTTTTTTGCAAATGAACAATGATTGTACAATTTTAAAGGTGGACCAAATTCACAAAAATTTGATTTGGTGTAAAGTTCCCAAAGCAGGCTCAACTACCCTCACCAAAATGTAATATTGTTAATGTTAACCTTGGGGCATTTGTTTATTCCTGATATTAATTTACTTGAAAAACTTTAAATGATATAGATTTCTTCGGCTTGCTGGTGCTCGAAATATTCAAAATGAGACAAAAATTCACAGACTACTTCGAGCATTTTATCCCAGGTTGACCAAAGGGGGTATGATGCGAAGAATGAAAACATCTTTCAAATTTGTTGTTGTCCGAGATCCATTTGAAAGAATTTTAAGTGCCTACAGGTCAGGATTGTCCAAAACAGTTTCACATTATAACATAGCGTATCTATTAACTAAAAGTGTACTAGTGAACACATGCAAGATGTTTTTTTTATATTACAGAGACAAGTTAGAAAATCTTCAACGAGACTTAATAGATAGGTACTACTTGAGAATTATAGAAACTAATCTTCTCTAAATATGTAATGCATCTAAATGATTTGCTAATACATCTACTTTTAGGGATGGATATTATTACAAAAATTATGGGAGACATATGACTACCAACCCTGTCAATAATCATACCATGCCGATCTGGCAAGAATTTGTGAATTACCTCATCAACACCCCAGTTGTCAAGTAAAGAAAGAAACATTTAGTATTTTTATGAATGCAAGAAATAAACGGATGATTTAAATTCCTATTAATTTCAGATTTGATGAACATTGGATGCCAATACATAGACTATGCTCCCCATGTAACGTTCGATATGACGCTATTGTTAAAATGGAAAATTTTAATCAAGAGATTTTGTTGCCACTGAGGAAAGGAGGAATATATTCGGCAGTTGGTTGGAGTCATAAAACAGGAACGTATAATAACGAGATCCTTCGAAGCTACTTTCAAAATATTAGTTTTACTGATATAAATAAATTATACAAAGTGTACAAGAGAGATTTTACTCTTTTTGACTATTCTCCCTCGAAATATTTTGGATTCGCTCATAATAATACTTTTATAGTCTGAATATTCTTCATTTAAACAATAAAGCCTAAAAAATGAACAAAGTAAAAAAGTTTTCCCAACATTTTCTGGTACGTTGTACTATACCTTGCGGAGAAATTGGCGGGTTTGGACTGGTTTGAATTTTCCAAAAAAATCTTAAAATTTTTAATTTTGATTTAAAATTTAAGTAAATAAATAAATGCAGGACTTTAAGTAATTTAAAGTATTAGGATAAAATGTTTTGCAAACCAAGTTTAAGTTTTTTACTTGGTTCGGAACTCAAGACCATTTTTAGTAACCAACTAAATAGTAAGTTAGCGGGTATCACAACAACATTTCCTATTAGAGCGAGATGGAGTGATGTAAAACAAGAGCTACCTAAACCCGGACACGGAAAATACTACAGACGAATTGCTCATTATCCCGAGAAATATACCATAAAGGGACTTAAGACCACAAATTTAGCAGGTCGTGATCCGGTAACAGGTACGTTTGTATTCTTGTAAGGTTTATTCTTTCTCCTATGAACGGGCGATAATGTTGCTTTGTATAATATTTTAGGTCGTGTAATTGTTGGAACACTTGGAGGTGGCTTAAAGCATCCTTTCTTGTGGGTTGACTATAAGAGACTTAATCCACCAGATCAACCTTCATTAATAGAAAAGGTTTGTCTTATTTCTCCTCTATGTATTCAAAAGAATTTCGTAGCTTTCTTTAATAATTTGACGATATCAATACTTTTATAGGTTCTTGAAATAATACCAGAACCAAATCGTACAGCTCACGTGGCATTAGTTGGAAGTGGGGATAAATTGAGATACTTAATAGCCACAGAAAATATGAAACCTGGAGACTTGATTACAACGTGTGGAGTAATTAGTCGAATCCCTGGTACATCTTCTGTCATCTAATTTTATACACAATGTGTATTACACATGTCTAATTTTCTCATTGTACATGTGCTTTACTGTATCATTATAGTAAGGGCAAAGGAAGGTGATGCATATCCCTTGGCGTCACTTCCCGTTGGAACCGAGGTGTGTTGTATTGAACAAACACCGGGTATGGGTGGATATCATGCAAGAGCAGCAGGAACGTATGCTACAATAGTTCGAAAATATGATGACCGAGTTGTGTGTATGCTGAATGGAGTCAAAAAAAGTAGAGAGGCATCATTTGATCATACTTGTATGGCAGTCGTTGGTAAGTTTTGTATGCACCGTCATTTTTATCCACTTGATCATGTATAACGCAAGACGTATATTGACAATGGGATTATTTTTTAATAATTGTTTAGGTCATGTATCTAATAAAATTCATATGACTATTCCCATTGGAAGTGCTAATCGATTGCGGTGGCTTGGATACAGACCTCGGTATGATACGAATGTACTTTGTGTTTAATTGTCTAAATGATGTGGTTTTGTAAAAAAATAGATTTATTGACAAAAAATACCAACAAGTAAATCTTCAAAAATGCATCATAATAAACATATTTTATGCTATTATAGATCTGGATTATTTCAACGGAAAACCGGTAAACATGGTCGAAAAATTCGTCCACCACCACCATGTCTGGATTACCATATCCCCCTTCCTAAACCTTGCCGACAGATAAGATTGACACTAGACGAATTTCCTTTTCACAAGCCCTAGTTGTTGATTTTTTATGTTTACTAGTGTTCAATTTATGTATTATTTAATTTTTGGATATAGATAATAAACACTTTACAAATGTTGAAAATCAAATTTCAAAGTGAAGCAGTCTTTCATCCTCTTTTTTTTCATTTTTAGCAATTAGTGTAAGCGTATTTCTTTTCCTTTGACCCCAAAACAAACTTTTAACTTATTCGGCCTATATATCTTGTCCCCTTAAAGTTTTGGTACATTTCTTCCCACTGTACAATAAATAAATTTACTATTGGGAAAACTAGGCGCCCCGAGAGTGAGAGGCTCTTGACACGACAAATACTCTCCACAAAAATAATTCGAGGTCTGAAGAGTCCAAGGCACTGTAATTGTAAAGAATGTAATACTGTCTTTAGATCAACTCTGAAAACTGAAACATCTCTTTATCATTTTATTTTACCTTTAAAATCACAGCAGAGTATATAATTGGTACACATACACCAGGACCGTTGCAAATAATCTGGAATAGGTACAAATGAGGAGAATTTATAATAAATAATGACACCTTCACTATGAAATTTGTAATGTGACATACAAGGTCAGGTCTTGTCTTTAAAACTAAGAAGAATGATCCAAGCATAGAGAATGCAGTTGTAAATACACTTGTAAACCAAGACTGTCCAACTTCTCGGCTCCTGTGAATTGATTTAAATACAGCTCTTGGATTAGATTTCTCCAACTCTTCTGCCTTTGTTTTGCTAAGCTCATCTTGCTTGGAGTAAACATAAATTCTTTCTCTGAAAACAGCTGGGGAGAGTGATTGCATGATGGACATCATCTCTCTTGTATGTCCTCCTACAAAATCGTGGCAATTAAATTAATATGTACTTTTAGGAAGTTTAATTGGGAATAAACATTAAAGTACTTACCAGATCCCAATACTGCCATCACTTTGACCGGTACATTACATTTTGACTGAATAAAAAATCGTAAATGACCACAAACTATGACAGTTGTAATTACAAATATTCCAATAAGTGCCCAATAAATTAAACCTCCATAATTGTGACTAGGAGGGTCAAAAATCCAATTTAAATGGGAAAAATCCATTCGTCTAAGAATCCATTCGCAATATTTTTTTTTTGATTCAAATCCTTAGGAATGCGCCTTTGTGAGAGGAGGGAGACGACTTTAAATTGGTTACGTTTTTTTTGTCAATTTGCCGAAAAAGCAGTAAGCGAGTTTGATTAAAGTTAATTGTGTTTGAAGACGTTTTCTTGAAATATTCTGACCACATTAAAAATGGGGACTTTATTGCCACCGGGGGAAGACTCTGCGGCCATACAGTCGGCCATAGCAGCAGGGAATATTAATATTTCCACGGGTAAGTTTGATGCCGACTCGTCGGATAATTTAATTTGAAATGAAAATTATTTGAAGAAGATTTATTTGAAACAAAAAAATTAATTGAATAATTTTATTTTTTAGATTACATGCAAATTGAGGAGAGTGTAAATAAAGAGAAGGCAGCAATGCAGGAAGAATTGGACCGTCGAAAAAGAGTCAGACTAATGAATGTCAGCACGGATGATAGCGAGGTTTGTTTTCGTTTAATTGCCAATTTCATTTAAGAAACGGTCATGTTAAAGTTCCTGCTATTGAAATATGTACTAATCAGCATTTTTTAAATTGTTTTAACAGGTTAAAAGGGACTTACGAACCGTTGGTGAACCAATTTGTTATTTTGGTGAAGGACCAGCAGACAGGAGACAACGTCTAAAAGAAGTATTATCAAGGTAAATAATATTTGAATGATTAAAATAAAATTTTGATTATGTTATAAGTAATTAAATTGTGTTCTGTCCATTATTCTCTTGCAGAGTTGGAGTAACAGCATTACTACAACGTGAAATACAAAATCAAGCTGAAAAACCGAAAGAGAAGGAACAAGAAATGACATGGTATCATGAAGGTCCAGAGTCCCTTAGAATTGCTCGAAAATGGATATTAGGTTTGATGTTATTCTCGATTTTTAAATTATGATATAATGATGAATTTATTCAACCAAAGTCACATAATATGTCGTTTGTTTCAAATCTAGAGTATTCATTACCCAGAGCAAAGGAAAGGTTAGAAGAGGCTAGACGCCTAAGAACAATACCTGATAATATCAAGACAGCCAAAAGACAAGACCTGCAAAAAAGATTACAAGCCGTTACAATATCATCCAGTCAAGTTGGAGATACTCGTCCAATCTCATACATTCAATTTAGTCCAAATTCACAAATGCTTGCAACATGTTCTTGGTAAATACAGTTAATTTAAAAAATAATAATCGTAATGTACTTATGTCTTACACAAATATATAATTATTTATGTACTCCATGTTTTTAAATATATAGGAGTGGTCTCATCAAATTATGGTCATGTCCCGACTTGGAACTTAAAAAAACAATGAGGGGTCACATGAATAATGTTGGTGCAGTAATTTTTCATCCCCATGCAACAATTTCCTTGGATGAAAAATCCTGCTCTTTAGCATCTTGTGGAGCTGATGGATCAGTTAAATTATGGAATTTAGTAGAGTAAGTTTAATTATAGAAAAGTATTTTAATAATTTTTTGCATTGAGTCATTTATCAGTAGAATCTCGCTACATGTATGTGAATATATTTTTTTTGTGAATTTGGTTGAAACAGTGAAGATCCTATTGCTGATGTTCCAGATCATGTAGCTCGTGTGTCAAGATTAGCGTATCATCCATCAGGAAGATTTTTGGCAACGTGCTGTTTTGATTCATCATGGAGATTATGGGATTTGGAACAACAGGAAGAAGTTTTACATCAAGAAGGTCATAGTAAGGCTGTCTATTGTATTGCCTTCCAACAGGATGGCTCACTTGCAGCAACGGGGTATGATTGTTAAAATATTATTTTTAATTTTTATAAATTCAATTTCACCTCAGATTTCTAATAACTTGTTGCTTACAATCTATGGTAGATGTATTTACTGTTCGCAATAAGTTTTTTACGTTGTATGACCTCTATTAATGTTTTTATACTTGAATACTTTGTATAGTGGTATGGATTCGTTTGGACGTGTATGGGACTTGAGAACCGGAAGGTGTATAATGTTTCTTGAAGGCCATTTAAAATCTATTCTTGGAATAGATTTTGCACCAAATGGGTAATTTTGTTATATATTATTTATTCATAAAATTTGTGAGACATTAGTAGTCTATTTCGATGAGTGGTTCATAAAAAAGTTATCCATGTTTTTTCTAATTGATTTCAGCTATCAACTTATTACTGGTAGTGAAGATAATCAAGTACGTGTTTGGGATGTTCGACAACGTGCCTGTACCTACACTATTCCAGCTCATACTAATTTAATTTCTGGTGTGAAATTTCAACCCTCTGAAGGAAGTTTCATAGCAACTTCATCGTACGACAATACTGCCAAGGTATTTATACGATATATTTATGTATCTATGCTTTGTGGTGTCTATTTATTAATTTGACTCAAAATTTTGCAATTTTTTTTTATACTTGTAGCTTTGGTTGAGTTCAACGTGGCAACCCCTGAAGACACTGAAGGGTCACGATGGACGAGTTATGTGTGTGGACGTTTCGGGAGATGGTCAATATATAGCAACTTCATCCTTTGACAGAACTTTTAAACTTTGGTCCCCAGAAACTTAGTCTTGGCCATAACAAGGTATCCAAGTTTTCATTATACATCAACTAGTTTAGTACAAAGTTTTTTTGGGGGTATGCAGTTGTACTGAATCGGTTTCCGGAATTCAGTAACATCTTTTATAAGCTGTCAATGTTTACTTTTGTATCTAAATTATACGTTATGTACAGCGTACAAAGGCGTTTTGTAAATATGCATTAAATTGGTCTGTATTACACTCACACGGCTCAACAATAAACATATAAATAAATATTTATTTTTTCTGACAAGTTGTAGGTGAAATGGTAATGATTCCAGATCACTCTATCATTTAAAAAAAACAGATTAAAAACATTGGATAGAATGTAAGAATTCATTAATCAAAAAAGATTTTCATTAAAATTAGGTACATTTTTGTAAAGCGTAAATATTTGAATATATGTAGCGTCAGCTGTATGTAGATTTCTTTCTGTACAATATATATATACGTCTATAACAGTAACAATTTCAAATACATGTCTTTTTCGAGTAACCAAAAAAACGAAACTATAAATATAGTACATTACGTGAAAGAAACTCACTCACAATACTTTTAAGAATGATTATCGATTAATCAAATGGCGTAATTACGTAAAAAGATAAACATTTATTTTTGTAACGACATTTAATTAATTCTTTTGGAACATTGATATGAGGAAGGGGTCATACTATTCGTATTTTTTAGGATAGAGCTTCCTTATCAGTCAGGTTCATTATTTCCAGGTTACTGCCAATTTCTCCCTATCCAACAATATGTAATATTAAATAGTCTGCTTTGAATTGTTTTTAGGATTGTAATAAGGAAATGAACGTTACCTTTCTCGTTAATGTTTTAATTTTGTTTAAGATGGAAAACTTGGAGACAAGATTTTTGAGTGCACTTTCCGAATAGAAACTCACTTCTTTAATTTGGCTAGATAATTGAGGATCCATTTGATCTGTAAGATTGCATGTACCCAAATTAATATTAAATTATTCTTGCAATTTTAACATACTAATTTACTATACATACCAAAATTATCATCATCCTCATCTTCCCCGTCTTCTGGGTCTAAAGCACAACCTACAAATATAAAATAAGTTGAATTTTGATTTAAAATTATTTTCTGTGGTTACTTTTATAAAAAGTATTTACATTTTCCGTTCCCGTTTACAAATATAAATTCATAGGATAATTTTAAAAAGATTTAACATACTTTCTGCTACTGGAAGCATACCCCGCTCACAACTATTTGAGTCTTCGTTATTTCTTGTATGTGATGATGCACTTGTACCAGAAGCCACTAATTTCATGTACTTGTATTCCAATTTGCGATGTCGACGCCAAAAGCAAATCAACATTACACTTAGCAAGGCCGTTACTGTAATTTTCAAAAGAAAATGTTGTATTAGGGATTAAAAATGTAGGCATTTAATTTTAAGTACTAGTTATAAACTGGAAAGAATAAAGTGACTTACCAGCAACAGCAAACTGTGCTGCAACCTATTAATCAAATAATTATAATTAGTTTCATTCATGGTTGATTAAATCACAGTACAAAGTAAATGTTTACCTCAATTACAACAGGTAAATGATTTTTACAGGATTGTGAGGTTGACCATGCTGAGTTATGTTTTAATAGGCACTGAGAAAATTCTGACGGTAAATAATGAATCTCTTGATGGCCATCTTTACATTCTCCTCGAACGACTCTAAATAAATTCAATGATGTATAACAATTTAAGTGATTAATTCTTCATGATGAAGAGAGAAAAATATTGTGAAATGTACTTGAGTTCGGACTCCTTGCAAAGTGCACAAGCATATTGTGTCTCCCAAATAAAGTGAAAGTTACATCCATCACAAGTTCCATCAGGACATTTTTCTGGAGCTCTTATTTCAGGAGCACTCGGACCATTCTCTCCATTCCCAACTATTCTGCTACCTCCAGTCCAACTATTTGATGACATTCGACATCGAAATGTGATGGTCGTGCTCCGTCCTTGAGGACAAGCAATTGTGGGTCTACAAAAATAAAATTTGTTCCTTAATTCATTTCAAAACAAAGCAATTGTACATATATGGAAAGTAGACACTTCAGTTAATATAACGTACTCTGGAGTAGAATAGAAGAAATGGAATTGTTGGGGAAAACTCATGTGACTGATATTCTCTTCAATAGAAATTCCATTTAAGGAAGGTGAATGACTTATTCCCAAAAGGTGATCCCCAAGTGATGAGGCATGAGTTGATAAAGGCTTCGACATTATTCCTCCAAACCCTGTTTGTGTCACGTAAGAGTCTGACTCAACTGTGGATGATACTGTTGGTGGAAATACAGTACTTTGACAGATTAAAGCTTCTACTTTAGTATTTTGATTCTCATATCCATGTTGGAGAGATACATTTTTGTAACATTGGGCATTTTCTTCTGCACAAAAGCTTATATTGAAGACATGATAGTACTGTGTTCCACTGGCTGTGAATAAACTGTTCCCTCGAACCATGTGAAATCTAAAGACAGTTATATAAACAATTAAACAATTAAAGAAAGTCTAGGAACAAATATGTATTAGTATAGTATACAACTAAGGGCATACCCTTTGAGTGGTCTTAAATCATAAGTCCGATGAGCCAGAGTCACCAGACAATCAGTGGTACAAGTTAAACCATTTTTACTGATGAGTCCAGAACTACATGTTCGACAAGAACTGGCAGAAGGATCAACAGTTACTGTCCCAGAGGGACATGGTTGACATTCTGAAATGCTTTGGTCCTTTGTTTTATTGTCAGCTTTAATTTGCTCTCTGAAAGAGTTGAAAAAAAAACTTTTTATAATTACAAAGTTTATATTTTAATTATTACATAAGTGTAATTAATTAATTGGAAACAATCATGGCAATGTCTACGCAATTACTCATTACGTACTTTGTTTTGTTTGTCCGATAGTATCCAGGACTGCAACTGACACAAACACCTTGTTCTCCATTAGAGGAGTAGACAAGACCATCCCGACAAGGAACACATGATTTGGATCCACCATCTATACTATTTGTAACAGTAATGTTGAATATTTTAACAAAATTTTCATCATCTGAAGTCCCTCTTGACCAACCAGGATCACTATTGTCATCCCGACCCAAAATTCCGTCTGTACTCACAGAATCCCATGCTAATTTTTGAAATGCCCAACTATAATTGTATGTGTCATTTCGGACAACACTGTGCGTAAATTGTTGTCTTTGTGTTGATCCTATCCATCTTTGAATGATGGACGCATTTTTACTACTGGTGCCCTGTGTGTGTAAATAGACATCAAAATATTTTTTATTTTATATATTCCATGACTTTTATTCTTGAGAGACTATTCTATGAGACTATTTATTACAATGATTTTAATTGAAATTAAAGAATATTCCATGCTATAGTAGAGAGTGTTAAAAAAATTAATTGACTATACCTGCATGAATAGGAGCTCACAGTCATGGATACATTTCATTTCAAAAGAAAATGTAAGACGCCCTACTTCCAATAACTCTCCATTCACAATTCCGCCTCTGCCCCGGAATCCATTGACGGTTAAAGTCATCACCAAATATACCCAATCTGCATGACCTTTCCCACTCATAACACTAGGAGAAATTTATAAAGACATTTGACATTGTTTTAATAGGTTTACTCAAATAAATCTCATGACTTTGAATTTTTTTCCTTACTAGTTTCCATTCAGTTGCCATGCTGGGGCTTGACTACAACCATTATCTATACGAAATCAAATAAATTATTATCAATATAGGAAATCTAAATCATATTTTTACATATATTTTTTCAATGTTATAAAATATGTGGAGCAAGTTCTCCTATAATATTATTATTTTTGCTAAAATTCTATTTCTGTACAGTACATTTTGAGAATGCAATTTTTTTTACAAACTTACTCTCAGGACTAATACATGTTGTGTGAACATTTTCTGGCCATGAAAACCATTGGGTCAAATGGTGCCCTAGTGTATTCATTCATCAATTATTATTACTTGTCAAATAATTTTGATATTCATGAGATAGAAATCTTTTTATTGTACATGTAATTTTTTATACCTGTATCGGGGACTGTATTAGCTGGGCAACGGGAACAATGAGTTATACCATCAGAGAAATGATTTGGAGGACATGCTACACAATTTCCGTCTCTGTACTCAGTTCCTGCATTACAGGGGGGACAGGACTTGAAAGGACCTACGATTGTATGAAATGTGAAAAGAAATATTAATACTTTTTCATTGTATAAAGTTAACATTTTTTGTCAAAAGAAAAGTGAAGGAACTTATTCTATGCTTACCAGCAGCTGGTAGGGTTACAGAACCTTCTCTGGATTCTAAGCATATTTTTGGCTCAACCCATTTGTAAACGACACGAGTCTGTCAAATTTGCATGTATTATTTAAATCCTTGTTTTCAGCATGAGTACAGCATAAATAAGAATATAAGACGAGAGGATAGGAGTAATTTACTTTGTTATCTTGATTGCATGGTGTGTGAACTTGATAATAGTCAGCTGGAGAACAAGCTGGACGTGGAATACATTCTGAAGAGCCTGTCTCAGAATAGTCAGTGTCTGTAGCACAGGGAATACACTCTGATGCTTTGTGATCAGAATAAGTATTTTTTGGACATTGAAAACAACTTCTTGAACTTGTTGTGTTGGAAAATGTCCCCGGCCCACATGGATTACAAGATGATGTGTAACCCACCCCTAAAAAAAGTTTGATAATTAACTAAAATGATCCAAAAACGTTATGAATGTATAAATAATAATTTACCATCAATTTCAATTTTCTTGATTAGTACAGGTTTAGGTCGATGAGAATATGAGGAATCTATCCCCATGGTTTTCCACTGAAATATGTTCATTCCAGTTCTTAGCGGGATTTCTTCTGTTCTCCAAATTCCCTCTCCAGTAATTGGTGGCCATCGACTTCCCTCAGCTTCTCTTAATCTTTCACATTGGTCACTATTTGCCTATAATATAAATAGCAATGTTTGTATTGTAATTTATGCCTATATAAATTATAGTGGATTATGAGATGGTAGGTCAAAATATAAAATTGATTTTACCTGAAACTGAAATAGTACACTGTCATCCGAATACTGATATGTGAATTTAAGACTCCCTGGCTTGACTAGCAGAGCACTGTTATAATTGTAATTTACCATTAGTTTATAATGAACTGTTTATTCTTGATTGAATTATAACAAGTCCTTACTTAAATTTCAGCACAGCAACACAAGGACCACCCTGACTTAATAACACATCACCCCGTGGTCTCCATCCCCATCTACGACAGTTAAAATAATAAATTATATCATGTAGCTTTTGTCACTTATAACCATGTCTAGTAAGGGTCAATTAATAATGCACATATTACTCACTTGCTACAGTTATCATTGGAATATTGACGCCCAATAGTAGAAAATATACTGTGGAATTTTTCTACTTGTACTGGTTTGAGAATCCAACGAAAGCATGTTCAAAAAGGGTGAAGAAAGAAAATTTATTTATTTTAATTTCATCCAAATTTTTTTATTTAAAACCAACCTTTGAATCCAGAAGGTAAAGGATCCCATTCCTCAAATCGTATTCCTCCACCCAAAGAATATGTTCCTGTATGATTTCATAATTTAAGTAAAACTTTCTTTTTACATTCTACGGACATAGTTTCTGTACAAAAATCTCAACAACTTCTCATTAACTGAACAATAAATAATCATCAATGCTTACCAAGCTCACAATCCTCACATTCTAGTGTTGTCAAATTCAGAAATTGGCCAGCCTCACATGCTTTATCTGAAAGAGAAAGTAAACAGAATATTGTATTTTAACATGTAAAATATAAATTACTGAAGAATAAAAACTAATAAGATTAATTTTAAATTAATTTTTTATACTAACAACAGTCATTTAATCTCTTTGGAGGAATTGGAGAAATTCTTCCTTCACACCCAAGTGAGGGTATAACAACTCTCCACCTTATAAGTACACAAAAAATGTTAAAGTTAAATGTTCACATTGTTCACACAAACATAATCACTTAATTAGCCATAAAGGTAAAATAATTTTCAAGTACCTTCCCCCAGATGCATCACACTCAGTGAAGTCAAAATGATAGTCAGACTACAAAAAGAAAAAAAAATGTTTGTAACTTTCACTTGAGTAAGAGAAAAGAGAGAGAAAGTTAGTTTGCTTTCTCCCTTTGACTTTGTATTTACAGCTCACACAAGTACTTGAGTAAGTATATCAAAGTAGGTATAGAATCAAACAGGTGTAAATAGACAGTAAACAATTATAAGAGAGTAGGTCTAGATAAATTTGGATACGCATTATTTGCATTAAATTTTAAGGGATGATCCAAAAGTTTTAGCTAATTTTTAATTAAATCATAATTTATTAGGTGGTTTCGAGTAATATTATAATACATTGTAGCATTGTTTCAAAGTCAAGGAAATAAATATATGTACAACTTTCAAGATGAGCTGTATAGTAAAAATAGATGTCTATGTATCTCTATGTAAATAATTCCTTATGTTCAAGTTTACTCACCGGTTTACACGAAGTGTCGTCTAATTTTCTACTTCTCTGCTTTCCTTCCACAAGTGTGCTAGCAAAAGTGACTCCAAGAATTAATATGATAATTAGTCTCCACCACATTTTTAATTAGAGACAAAATTATCGTTTACTGGCAACAACACACAATTCCACAATTCCTCAATGACCTCTACTCTACTCTAATTTCCAAGATTTCCAGCAGTCCCAAGGCTAGTGACGATTTCTTTTACATTGTACTCTACTACTACGTTACTATACAAATGCACATTCATCTGTGACATACATGTTGTATTGATCCAAGTCCTTCGACCTGCGCCACAAACCTTTTCTATTTTCATTTTTTACCCTACTAGTACTACGTACTTTCTCTGTGTGATACTACTGAAAATAATTCCTTTTGTCAACATTATATATCTTCTAAAAATCCTATTTCTTTTCACCATATCTATTATACAATTATACTTTTTTTTATCAACTTTGTTTTCTCAAGGGAAAAAAAATCAAGCGAATCTCTAAAAAAATATAGATTGACTCTAAGCTGTAAAACATGAAAAATGACATGAGAAGAATGACAGATGTGTATGAGAAGTTAATCAAAATGCTAAATGACCAGAATGACTGTAAAAATAATATATGACATGTAAAAGTGAGCATTATTACAATTGACGCTTTTAGTATTTATTTATTTTACACTCTGAAAGAAGGTAAACACAAATTCTCTCTCCATCCTTTTCTTTCTTTTTATTATTACAGACTGATATTATATTAAATATTATATATATGATAACTTGATCTTTTTAAAATTATTTTTATGCACACGCTTAAATACTGATAAACTCCGTAACCAAAAAAAACAAAAGTGTCGTCATATAGTTTTTTGTACAACTTACACATAAATTTTCTATTCACAAACTCTTTTAAATACACAATGCCTTAATATTTTAAAATGATTTACCCAAAACAGACTTTGGATAAAAAAATTCACAATTGTTTGTAAGGTCTTCTCTTTTTAAATTAAAACCACTGAAGAGATGAATAAATAGCTCACCCCGACAGCTAATTCGCCTCATTCTGGTCTATTTGGACGTTCAAAAACCCACAAGTGTGTTTATAGGTATACATTGTTTACAAAGTTCAGTTGACAGAGTTTTGTGAGTAAAGAGACGGTTAATTTAATCATAATTTTAGTAGCACAATTCTTTAAAAAATCTTTTCAGCGGCAACACAGGGGTACAGCTGTACATCGAAAATATGTGCATAAATTATCATCTTTTACGGGTAGTAAAAGTTTTTACGTTATTATCTCATAGTTTCAAAAGATGAATGTGCTTATATATTATACAGTTTAATTTATACTTATTTATAGTTTGTAAATTACAAACCTCAAGATTCTCCTCATTAATTTTTTTCAGAGTAAGACATCAACAAAAAAAACAAATCAAAAAAACAAATATAAAAAAACAAACCTATAAATTATAGTTGTTGACAGTTCATAGGTAATCAATGTAGTACTAAATATGGTGGGAACTATGTACTGTATATAGAATTTAAAAAAAAACAGAAGCAAAAAAAATTCGATACAATTTAGGCGAAAGACTATTCACAGTAATTTCTAAATAATGATAATAAAGATTCTATGCATGGAATTAAACTTCAATTTAAATATTAGTCTATCTTCTGTACTTTCTTTCCCTCTCACGCTCTCGTTCCCTCACACTTTCCCGTCCTCTTTCTCGACGGTCGGAAGTTCTCCGCAGAAATTCTGTAACTGATTTCTCGTACTAAAGCCCGAAAAAAGAGAAATTTTAGGTTAGGTTCAAGTGATTTACAATAAAAATTTACCCTCTTCAATCAATATTATTTGTCTGAGACTACAAAATATCATACCGGACTTGCAGAGCGACGATCTCGAGATGTATGGGAACGGTAAGGTAGTGCTAGACTATTTAAAGGAAAAATTTTTTTTTACTTACTTAGTAAATTACCTCGTATATCTGCACACAGAAAAAATAATTAAATATAATTTTTTTTTAAAATTTCTTACTCTGGTAATGGAGGTCCATCGTAGTATCTTGGTAACGGGAGATTGTCAAAAGGAGGCTAAAAACAAAAGTCATTGAATTTAGTTTCCTCATTGTAAATAAGTAACAAAAAATTATATATTAGAAAGTTGTGTTAAATTTACTGGAGGTGGATAAGGCATTGGAGCCATTGGAGGCGGTCGATGATGATAATCCCTCACCACATAGTCTTTAAAAAAAACAAATAGTTTAGTACTTGAAAATACAATAGCATGCTCATTGTGAACATTTTATTGTACAACCCTAATTTTTCTTACCTGGATAAACGTGAGAACTTGGCTACAAGAAATCAAAATGAAACAACAATTTATAATTACATGTGTATAAACACTCGGATCTCAATGTAGAATATAACGAGATGAGGAATTTTTTCTTACTTTACGAACTGTTTCGTAGCCTCTTTCACGTGAAAATCGATGGTTTGAGTTCATGTCACTTCCCCTGTCGGCATAGGTTCCTTTATAATGGTAATCATAAGACCCTAATAATACAAAATTTGGTCAGAGATAAAAAATATATATTATTACAGTACAAAAAATGCATCATAAAATCCTGTTGGTAGTTAACGAAAAAGATAAATTCTGAAAAATAAGATTCTCACAACATGTAAAATATACTTTTAATTTAAGTTACTATTAATCTAACCTCGGCTACGCTTTGGACGTGGAGCATAGTTGTTGTTGTCTTCATTAAATCGTCTTCTGACCCCCCTGTTCAACATTTATTAAAATTTTACAGTATCTTCCATCTCGGACACAATTCACATGTTAATAATTCGTCGGCACATCATACTTTTACTTATGGTAGTCAACTTTTACTATAATTTTAATTCACAATCTCTCTCATCTGGTTTTCATGAAATTCTTGTCACAAATGTGTACATTACATGCCTGTCTCATGTTTTAAAAAAAAAGAATAAAAAAACAAAATTACTAAAAGGGATTGAAGAAATTTTTGACTGATAGATTATATAAAATGTTGATAATTTCCCCTTAGTTTACCTTTCATGATGACAAAAGTAGATATAATAAATACATGGGGTTACTGGCGTTAGATAGATTATAACGCTATATTCATTTCATGCTCCGCTTACCTTGACTTTTTCTCTTTTTTTTCAACTTGATTATTATTTAATTATTTTATTAGATTTAAAATTTTACCACTTTTTAAAGCAAGACAAATGATGTTGTAAAATAAAACTTGCCTTACTCACGATAATATCTTATAAATTTGTTTTCATTGTATTTTTTTATCTTCTACCAAAGTGGAGCTATTTTTTCCGATGTATTCCCAAAAGACTTGTCTGGAGAAAATTTAATTCCAAAGCGTTTTTTATTCAAAAAGAAACAAAACGACTAACCTACGTTGTAGGGACTTCGGCTACTTCAAACGAAGCACACACAAGTCATGCCAAAAAGTTCATATGTAGGTATAGAGAAACACAAGAATAGGATTGGAAAAGTCCATATGACGCTTTAGTGAGTAAACAACCAACTTTGTGCTATTTTGCCAACTAAGTTCTGCTGATACAATTGACATTATATCCTCAGGTCAATCGGGTCAAAACCACGGCCCAATAACAATGACATTATTTTCTTTATTTTTTTAAAAGAATAAACACGACTCACTGTGATGGTATTCACGGTAGAAAAAAATCTACCATCTATATAAATTGTGTCACTGGGATTGTCCACTATGATTTGATTGATTTTATTTTTTTGAAAAAATTTTTTTAGTAAAAATTGAGTGAACGATGAAAACAGGGAAAACACCAAGTATAAAGTCTCTTCCTCTCTTTTTTTTGACCCCACCCTCCCGTGAGACTATTAACCACCACCAAAACAACAAACTAGCCACATTTATCAGATTTCAAGATTTGAGAGTCCTTCACTGTTTGCCTATAAGTTCCCTTCTATCCTGTACTGAAATGAGTCCATGTTTTATACACGAGCCAATTACAAAATTCTTGCAAAATAGTCCTCACTATCTAAGTGATTTTGATTGAGAGAAAGGAGGATAAAAGGTTAAAATTTTTTGAAGAAAACACTTTGAGACACCGGTTATAATGTAGGATTAATAATGAGAGGAAAAATGAGGACTCTAGGAGTAGTAGTGCAAGTTCATAATATCGTTCCATCAACATATCACTCACTGACGCCATTTCAAAAAAGTGTCCACTGATATACCTCCCAAAGTCGAAGTTGCGACCATTACGGTACATTGTATAGGCAAAACGTCCTCTTGCATCCGATCTTCGATCCGTTCTAAACCCCGTTCCACGACCACCACCAACTCTAGGACCCCCTCCCAATGATGTTGGATTAACACCCAATGGAGCTATCACCTTATGAACCACTTTTTTTGCAGCTTCTTTACTCCTCTTCAATACTAGAGTCCAGTCAGTATTTGTATCCATGGGAAATAGTCGACACAGCTCCGAAGCGACGTGCGGTTCAATTTCCTATTAAATATGTGCCGTACAAGTGTACAATAATGATGAGCAAAAAATGTTTAAAGATGAAATCAATTCACGAGAGGTATTGATTCACTTACTTGTCCATCTCTACCAATCTTCACTGGTTTTCCTTCATTCCAAGGATTAAATAAATGCTGAGTCTTGTTAAATAACACATCATTTCTAGACAATCATATTAAAAAATTGTAGTTTTTACAACAAATAAAATATCTATAAAATATAGTGTGATAGAATTTGTAAATGTGTAGAAACATTACTTTGAGATCCAGTCAATATTAAAGATACCACCAAGAGCTTTTTGACTTAGTCCAGGTGGTAAAATCCAATTTACTGATTGACCACTTCTACTAGATTCTGATGCTAATCTGTTATTGAGAAAAGACAATGAATTAATATTAATCAACTAAAATGAGAATATATTTCATTTACTAACCTTGCAAACCCTGCAAATTTCCCACTTTCCTTAACAGAAAATATGAGCAATACATTTCGAGCTTCTTTAAGTGCTTGATTGATTTTTGATTCATTGGCTGGAGGAGTTGCCCATACACCTTTGGTCTTTGACAAGTTGACATTTTCTCCATTGTTACTCTTCATTAAAAAGAATCGAGCATCTCGTAGAATGTATCCTAATCGAGCCACATACTCTGTAAATACAAAGACACAAAGATATATGAATCCCATGTCAAATCATCAAGTATGCACACTCAACATTGTATATTATGACATACCTTTTTTAAGTTGTCTCAATTGTTTGTCATTTCCTGAAAATTGAATGTAATTAAATTAATGATTTCATTAACAGATGCATCCAAACCATCAAGGGGTTCAATTTCTACACAACAAGTACTACAATATCCGTTGTTACATGAAGAGAATTTATTTTTGTACGTACCTTTTTTCTCTGCTGATTCAGGGAGACTGTCTCTTGTTCCTAAATATATAAATATATCACACAAAAAAACATGTTTGAAATTCAAGCACTATTGGTTTTGATATTGCGACATTTTTACATCTATTGAAGTACTTATAAAAAAATAACTTTATCAAATAAATGTATTTTTCTCACCGCCGTCACTACCAAAAGAAGCTGAACTAAGGGATGGATTTGATATTTTACTATGCTCATCGTCATCATCTGAAGAGCTAACGTCACTACCACTTTCATAATGGTCATCCGGGTTATTGCTTGCTTTGCTATCATTTCTCACTGTCTCCTCTGTGGATGAACCTTGATGAGGAATTTTTTTAAATAATTAGTAAATTCTTTGTGTCCCAATATTTTTTTACATCATTTTATTACACAAAAATATTTTGTTGTATTTTTACCTGGTTCAGCCGTTTTATCATGTTTACCATTGGCTTCCTCTGGCTCTAGCTTGATTTTGACATCATTTGTATCTGTGTAGTACCAAAACAGACGACCATGTTAGTACTTTTAAATAAAAACTATGAGCTGGGTAACAAATTGAACGTACTTATATCCACGGTCAGTTCGATGTCATCTGATGATGTCCCTTTGCCTTTGTCAAGATCAATTTCCTCTGCTGATCCCACAACGGCTTGCTTAGCACTTTTCGTAGCACTTCCCTTTTTAGTCTTTTTCTTCTTTGTGGCCGCTTCCTCCCCTCCCAAGTCCTCCAAGTCAACTTCCAAAATTTCGTCCAGTATATTTAAATCCATAATTATCGTTAAACTTGTCAAAATAATTTTAAACGGGGGTTTGGGGAGGGTTTTTTCTATCTCATCGATTTTTTGACGAGATTTTTTTTTTAGTTCAGGAGATGGGGCAAAGGGAAGATTTGGCGGTCAAAGTCAAACCGGCCAAAAAAAATAAGAGACAGCCACGTCCTCAGGGGAATCTGTCAAAAAAGAGAAGAATAATTTAATGAGAATAATAATATTGGTGGAGGAGAAGCAAAACATGTTGACCAAATTTGAGAGCAAGTCGGCTCGTGTCAAGGGTCTCTCATTCCATCCTTCAAGACCCTGGATTTTGGCTAGTTTGCACAATGGAGTCATCCAGCTTTGGGACTACCGGATGTGTACACTATTGGACAAATTCGATGAACATGATGGACCCGTTCGAGGAATTTGTTTTCACAATCAACAGCCCCTTTTTGTGTCCGGTGGGGACGACTACAAAATTAAAGTATGGAATTACAAGCAGAGAAGATGTTTGTTCACCCTCTTGGGTCATTTAGACTATATTCGAACCACATTCTTCCACCATAAGTATGTCTATTTTTTTAATTTACAATAAACATTTCATTATGCCATTACAATATTAAGTCTGCATATTAATGTCCTCATTTTTTCTCTTTTTCCTGAAAAATAGATACCCATGGGTCTTGAGGTAAAATTAATAATTTTTTATAGTTTCATTTCTCTGATTTTTTAAACAACTGATATTTAATTTTATGCATATTGTTTGTGTTTATAGTGCTTCTGATGATCAAACAATCAGAATATGGAATTGGCAAAGTCGACAATGTATTTGTATACTCACTGGACATAACCATTATGTCATGTGTGCTCAATTTCATCCAGTAGAAGATCTTGTTGTATCCGCTTCCTTGGACCAAACTGTTCGTGTTTGGGACATTTCAGGACTTCGAAAGAAAACCACAGCACCAGGCGGTGGTGTCTTGGAAGAACATTTAAGACATCCGGGAACTACAGATTTATTTGGTCAAGCAGATGCCATTGTAAGACATGTGTTGGAGGGCCATGACCGTGGAGTGAATTGGGCCTATTTCCATCCCACTTTACCACTCATCGTGTCGGGAGCTGATGATCGTCTTGTTAAATTATGGAGGATGAATGAATCAAAGGCTTGGGAAGTTGATACTTGTCGTGGACACTACAACAATGTGTCCTGTGTTCTGTTCCATCCTCGACAAGAATATATTTTGTCCAATTCAGAGGATAAAAGTATTCGAGTTTGGGACATGTCAAAGCGTACTTGTCTTCATACTTTTCGGAGGGAACATGACAGGTTTTGGGTGTTGGGCGCTCATCCCACTTTGAATCTTTTTGCTGCTGGTCATGACTCTGGAATGATCATTTTCAAATTGGAAAGAGAACGACCGGCTCATGCCATACATGGTAATCTAATTTACTACATCAAGGATCGCTTTTTACGAAGATTGGATTTAACCACGTCGAAAGATGCTGTCATCATGCAATTGAGAGGAGGATCAAGAGCCCCTGTCCACAGTATGTCCTACAATCCATCAGAAAATGCTGTTCTTTTAACCACAAGAGCAACAAGTATTGAAAGCAGTAGTTATGAACTTTACATTGTTCCAACTGATCCTGATAATCCAGAGGCACAGGATTGTAAGAAGTCGTCTGGTATGACAGCTATTTGGGTAGCTCGAAATCGTTTTGCTGTTCTTGATAGAAATCAATCGGTATAGTTTTCTCATTTTTTTACTGTACTCTTACTGTATTTTTTTAACAAAAAAGTTATAATTTAATATCTACTCATGTGGGTACTTTAACTATTAATTGAGTTCCCTTTTTTTGCTTTTTATTACAGTTGGTGATTAAAAACTTGAAGAATGAAGTTAGCAAAAAAATTCAAGCAACAAATTGTGATGAAATTTTCTTTGCTGGAACTGGTATGCTGCTCTTACGGGAACCTGACTCATTGACCATGTTTGATGTTCAACAAAAGAGGTATGTACTATATACAGTTTTTAAAATTTTACTCTAAAAATTAATTCATTCATGACACCTGTTATATACATATATTGAATTTTTTTCCTTGTTAATCTTTTGTAGAGTTTTGGCCGAGATTAAGGTCTCTAAAGTAAGATATGTGGTTTGGGCAAATGACATGTCACACGTTGCTCTATTGGCCAAGCGGTCCATCACTTTATGCAATCGAAAATTAGAGATTCTTTCCAGTCTTCAGGTAAATTTATTATTTTTTAAGCATACTTATTTTGAATGTTCTTATAATTTTTCAGTAGTCAATCAGCACTTCATTTCACTAATCTTGTTTTTATTCTTGTTCCAATTTCAGGAAAGTACTCATGTTAAATCTGGTGCTTGGGAAGATTCTGGTGTATTTATCTACACTACAAGCAATCATATTAAATATGCCTTAACCAGCGGGTAACTACATATTATATAGTCATTTGATTTTAATGTGAACAGAATTATTCCTCATGTGATTGTACTTGTTCTTTCAAACTTAAAGTTGACAGACTTTTTTAAATAATTCATTTTTAGGGATAGTGGAATTATTCGTACTTTGGATCTTCCCATTTACATTACAAAGATTAAAAACCATCAAGTATTTTGCTTGGACAGAGAAGCCAAAGCTCGAGTGCTTAACATTGATCCAACTGAATATCGATTTAAGCTGGCTTTAATCAACAGGAAGTACGATGAGGTTAGAGTAGAATCATTTGAAAAATTCTAAAGCATTTTGAAAGAAAACAATGGAAATGCTTTTAAATGTGTAAATACTAAAACATTTACTTTTCATTGTAGGTGTTGTACATGGTTCGTAATGCAAAATTAGTTGGTCAGTCTATCATTGCTTATCTGCAAAAGAAAGGTTACCCAGAAGTAGCACTCCACTTTGTTAAAGATGAGAAGACTAGATTTGCATTAGCTTTGGAATGTGGAGATATTGAAATTGCACTTGAAGCAGCCAAGTCTCTTGATGATAAGCCATGTTGGGAAAAATTAGGTCAAGTTGCTCTATTCCAGGGTAACCATCAGGTACAAAATTTTTTTATTCAATGATATCTAAATGAGTGACTAATACGCACATGATATTTTATTAAGTAAATGTAGTATATTTAACTAAAGATAATGTGCATTTTGCTTAACAGGTGGTTGAAATGTGTTATCAACGAACGAAAAATTTTGATAAATTGACATTCTTGTACCTTATTACTGGGAACTTGGAAAAGTTGCGAAAAATGATGAAGATTTCTGAAATTCGCAAAGATACATCATCACACTATCAAAATGCTCTATTTTTGGGTGATGTTGCTGAAAGAGTAAAAGTTTTGAAGGTAATTTCTCTCAAGTACTTTTTAGTTAAAAATTGATGTGTCTAGAAAAAAAAATTTCGTTGTGAATACATGTAAATTTTAAATTTATATTTGTACACTCTTTAGAGCTGTGGACAAGTTTCACTAGCCTATTTGACAGCGGTGACTCATGGATTGGGAGCAGAGGCTGAGGCATTGAGCGGTCACATTCAGGATGAGCGAGTTGACCAGATTAAACCATCTCCACAAGCACAACTTCTTTATCCACCTCCTCCATTAATTCAATCTGAAAGTAACTGGCCTCTCTTGACGGTGTCACAGGTAAATTAAGATTATCTTTCAAGGGCCTTGCATACACTATAGTATTGGGACAATACTATTTCTACTTTATTCTGGTTATATTTT
This sequence comes from Arrhopalites spinosus, assembly GCA_034700945.1. NCBI lineage: Eukaryota > Metazoa > Arthropoda > Collembola > Symphypleona > Arrhopalitidae > Arrhopalites > Arrhopalites spinosus. The sequence continues at coordinate 20,338 of JAQIVZ010000181.1, read as the reverse complement.
ACGTCTTACAATTCATTATTCTTGGAATACAGGGATTGTTCAAAGGAGCTGCCAAGAAGCAAACCACAACTACTAACGATATTGGTGATATTGAGGTTATACCCACTGGTGGCTGGGGAGACGAAGATTTAGACATTGTAAAAATATTTTTTATTTAAAAAATGACTCAAATATTATGCACAATTTGAAGCTTTTAATTAATCCAATTATTTTTATTAAAAATTTCTCTAGGACGAAGATAATGCCGAAAGGGAAGAAATGGTTACTCCAGGGGAAGAAGGTAAAAATATGATTTTTTCTACCGTGTAGTTGGTGGAGATCGTCAGTGTCTGTGTCATGTTTTAAAATTTGTGTTTAAATTCATTCTTAAGATTATTTTAACTTTATAGGTGGTGGATGGGACGTTGATGGAGACTTAGATTTACCGGCTGATGTTGAATTACCAGCTAGTGCTGGAGGAGATGAGAATTTCTTTGTAGCTCCACCAAGAGGAAGTAGTGTTCCGCAACAATGGACCAACAATTCTAAATTACCTGTGGATCATGTACTTGCTGGTAGTTTTGAGTCAGCTGCAAGATTACTACAAGATCAAATTGGAGTTGTCAACGTTGAGCCATTCAAGCAACTTTTCTTGTCGGCCTACTCAAGGTCTCATGTCTCTTTCTCTGCACTTCCAAATATGACATCCTTATATGTTTACCCACTTCGAAAGGATCCTAAAGTTCAAGTACCGGCGATTGGCTTAAAGCTTAGTGATTTACTGGCAAGACTTCAGGTTTGTCCTTTTATTTGTGTTTGCTTCATACATGTTCGTTCAGAGTCAAGACTGTATAGGGGATGCAAAATGTATTACTGTTTATTTTATTAGCAAGTGTTGTTTTACTTTTATTAATTTTAGTACAATTTCAGATAATTTTGGTGTTTATTTTACAGAATTGTTACCAGCTGACGACAATGGGAAAATTCAATGATGCTCTTGACAAATTTCGTTTATTACTTTTGAACATTCCTTTGATAGTGGTGGAAAGTAAACCAGAAATTGCAGAAGTACAAGAGTTAATTTCTGTGTGCAAAGAGTACATTCTAGGTATGTCCTCAACATTTCTATATACTTTTCTTTTTGTATATAATGTACACGAATTGCAATGGCATCAAGTTTTATTCATTTTTTTGTGATAACTCTTTATTCTTTCTCCATATTTATACAGGCTTACAGATGGAATTATTTAGAAAAGATATTTCTAAGGAGAAAAATACTGTTGAAGATCAACAAAGAAGTTGTGAGCTTGCTGCTTACTTTACCCATTGCAACCTTCAACCAGTACATTTAATGCTTACCCTACGCACTGCGATGAATTTGGCCTTTAAGCTGAAAAATTATCGTTCAGCTACCTCATTTGCTCGTCGTCTATTGGAACTTGGCCCAAAACCGGACATGGCTCAACAAACAAGGTACGTATAGTACAATCGTTTTTTTCCCATCAATACACTCAGGAACTAACACTCTTTATGGGTTTGTTTTCCAACAGGAAAATTCTTCAAGTTTGTGAAAAGAATCCCGTTGATGAGCATCCCATGGATTACGATGAGCACAATCCATTCTCTCCGTGTGCCAAAACATATAAACCCATATATCGTGGGAAACCCGAAGTCAAGTGTCCTTTCTGTGGAGCTTCCTATTTACCTCCTCATGCAGGAAGTCTCTGTGGCGTTTGTAGTGTGTCTGAGGTAGGGCGAGATACTATGGGTCTTCGGATCAGTCCATTACAATTTCGGTAAATAATGTATGTACATGGTATATTCATATTATAATGCGTCAAATATTGTCTTTTATGTTGGTTTATTCTATCTGCTATCCATAATATACATTATTTATAACAATATTTATTTCACTCGTTAATTCAATTATTTTGGTGTTAGTTGGAAGGAAATTTACCCTCTATTGTTTCAATTCTTTACATATCTATTGTAGTATTAAATATTATGATTATTATTATTAGCTTGTCTAATGAACAATATTCTATGACTTCATAATTGATGAATATCATTTTAGCCTTACTTTTAAAAAAGAGTTTAATTATTTCATTCTAGCAGCGCATGTTGTGATATTGTTTTTTTGCATAAGCGAATTAAGTATACTTATATATATGTAATAAAAAAAAATTGTAAACCGTAGTCCAACGTTGTAAGTTTTTGTGTTTTCTCATATATTCGAGTACACTAGTGAATCTCCTATGTCAATGTCACTCTGGTTATTGTATGAAATAATCATTGATTGACAGCCGTATTTGCAATTCTATAGGATACATTGTACATGTATTGTGATATTTTTCTATAGTTCTTGTCTTCATATTACATATTAGCTTTCACTTTGTTGTAGGAGGAGCCGATCAAGTCTCAAATAACATGTCATTGATTTTGTGAACATAACTTTCAATTGATCCTCCGCAGGCTAGTAACTCTGTACACCTGTGTGGTGAATCTTCTTTGTAATACAAATCTAGGAAGATATTTTAGCCGTCCTTTTGTATTTACTAACTTATAGTTGGTGAAATCATTAAACTATAGTATAATATGTCTCTGGTAAGCGATATAAAATATTCTATTAGAATTTAATAAACTCGTTTCATATAAATGTTTTATTTTGTTTTTAGTGTAGGGTCTACATTGTAGACTACAATGTTTGACTCGTTTATCATTGAATTATTGATGCAAAAAAATATTGAGACTAATACAGTAAAAGTAAAAGCTTGCATATTGATAAAATCAGACAGATGAACAATTTCATTGACATGTTTTTAACAAATTTTATTACCCTTAATTCAAAATACAAAAAAAACTCATTGGTTGTCTAACCACACAATTTTCTTCCTATTAATTCAATTTCTTTCTCCCCCACAAACTATTTATATTGATAAATTGGATTGTTTGAATTTTGTAGACATGTTTTCAGTGTATGACACTGATTTACAAAAATCAGTTCTATAAATATACCAAATAGGCATAGGGAGTCAATGGTCATTTATCTCAATGAAAAAACAAAATCAAGTAAATTATGACATTTTATTTAGTTTAGTTGATGATTTGTCTTGTAACAAGACTCTTGGGATATAAAAAAATGTGGATGCATTGGTAAATATGCATTTATTTTTCAGTGTAACCAAAAGATGTAGGCTGCAGGTGTACGTAAATAAATGGAATGACGAGATATAAATTGTTGAAAAGTGAAAATTAAAACAAAAACATGTAGTTTTAGCTCGAATATTGGACAATATCGTGTAGGTACCAGAATTTTTGTTCACAATATGTACAATCTGTACATATAATGACATGAGGATGTTATAGTGCATGAAGACTCGTCTGTATTGTATAAATACATTGAAAACCATTTGTGGTGGACTTCCTAAGTAGAACTTTTTTTTGCGAATCGAGTGCAGACAGTACAAGTACGTGGATGTGGATACGAAGCCGAAGGAAATTGTGTCCTTGTTATTCTGACAGTAGCATACTAAACATTATAACCATAATTGTAGAGTAAAGTCTTAACGTAATAAAAAGATAATAAGATTTTGTTTCTCTGACCAGAGGGTCTATAACCACTCCCTTGTACTGTTTCATCTTCCTTTGTCTTTACAACTTGTGGAAATCATCTTCAGTACTGGGGCAGTACTGGCAATTGAAAAACGAAACTAAGATACTTTTGCTCTAAACACCTTTTTTTGTGCCATCATTTTGTCAGTACTAGTACACTAATCTTATTATTATTTTTTACGTACAATGAAAATTAGTAAACTACTCACTTGATGAACTATTTCATTCTTAACGCATATATGGACCTTGTAGGCGTACACTGCTCATTTTTATAGATGCTATACTCCGTATTTATTTAGTCTCATAATACACCGTGGGTACATCTCCTTTGTCTAATTTTTCTGTTTGTATCAAGTTAGCCGAATTATACAAGCGTAAAGCAGAACAATTTGTTCTCAAAAATGGATACAAAAAAAATATGAATTTATGACAAAAGTATTGTATTGCATATAAGGCATGACAAAAATATTCACATGATAAAAGACAAAAAAACTGTATTGGAAGAATTTGATTCACAATTCATTGCACAGAAACTTTGGGGCTTGTCTCTTGAACTTGACCATGATTGTTTCTTTTTTTGTTACAAGTAGAACATGCGTAGGATACTTGTAAACAGAGATGAAATTAGCATATCAACTAGAGCATTATACACGTACCTACATTATAATTCATCCTATTATGTGACATATAGTTTATACAACTCCAGAAGGGGCCAAAAGGCAAACACAAAATTGATGATTATATATGACAGCTTGTGAAAACACTTATGATGATAAAGACGTTATAGCCAGGAGTCATGATGCATACAGAAGGAAACGGAAAGAGTTTTGAGAATCAAGAAATATTACTATCTTTTACTTATACATATAGTATTTGTACATGGCTCTATTTTATATATATAAAAGTTTGTCTTGAAACTAAAAATATGGATTCAAAACGAGGATGGATGACGAAGGAAACGCTTGCCAAACTTTATTTTATAGTTTGTGTAACTAATAGGGCGATATAAAACGATTAATACATTAAACTAACAACAGAAAATATTGGCCACATGGTTTCTCTCAAAAGAATAATTCTCATAGTGTAGAATTCTGACTGTGTCAAATTTCTTCATCGAAGCAGGAGGATATTACATTCTCATAAAAATTAACTTATGTATTAAACGCATTGCTCCAAATCATTATTAAAAAGAAAACTTGGACTCGTGGTTGTTATTATTTATTTTTTGACTTTTCTCAAGCTGCACTATGTAGTACGTCAATATGTACGACTAATCTCTTTATGATTGTCGTACAATAAAAACAAAGAGTTCAAGAAGAGCTTAGTGTTCCTTACATATACAATGTATATTTTTTGGTATGATACAAACACCAAACTATTTTTCTATCTTTTGTAATATTTGCAAGTGAAGCCATGTAACCTTTGGGGGTAAGACTAGATTCATACTGTCGATTATTTCCGTTACAATAAATTATGTCGTACATCTTGGGAATCTGAGAGTGACTGTTATTACTTTTTTTTCTTCTTCTTTTTGTAAAAATAGTCATCATTCTTCTCAGTCTATATTTAAAGTAAAAGATGCTGAAAAATTATGTAAAAATCTTGAGCAATGTAGAGAAACAGTTTCAAGTCGAAAAATGTGGAAAAGATAGTGTTAATAATATGTAAACACACACACAAGGTCTCAAACTTTTTTTTACACTCTGATCGTGAGATGAACACAAAATTTACATAAGTATTCTTTATAATATTATCACATCTTTAACACTCTGATTGCCTCAAAGATAAAGAAATATGATGTCATTTATGTACACGCACGAGATAATTATACTCCTTGTCTTTTTGGGGACTTTATCTTTTTTAACTTGGTTTAAAAACTCTGTGTGGGACAAAGATGGAGGGGTTGGGGTTTAAATTTACAATTGATAACATGAGTCAACGATAAATGGTTCGTCCCACAGAGTTATTCTTCTGATTGCTCCTCTTCAACGAGATGGGAGTGAATTTAAGTTCTATGAATAGAATACTATTAAATTGTATTCTCTATCTCACAAATTATTTCACCTGAGGCACTTTGAGACAAAAACAGGTGTATCATATTTCTAGCCATCGTCCAATGATTTCATCCTAATAAGTGTGACAAGTGAGGACCAATCATTCTTGTCCTTCCTTTATTTATACGTACATAATATAATATTTTGTCAAATGATAACACATACAGATCTACCAAACAATCTATATTGCGAGTGTTCCAAACGCATACTCGCACATGGTCATATTGACTTTATTCAAATTACCAAACATTTCTTGTTGTACAGACACTGACAAAGGAATTTTCCTCAACGTCTTTGTTAAGGAAAAGAGGGGGGTAGGAAAAAGTGCCGAAAGTTGGAATCAATTCAAGAGTAAGACCGGACTCAGAGTTTTGGTAGGAAGTAACCATATTGAATCAAAATGGGAAAATGTTTGTATTTTCTATACAACTATTTTATTGTGTTAGATGTAACTTGTCAACAAAGAAAATGTATGGTATATCTGTACATGTAGTGGACTTTATTTATTCTATTACGATGGGAGTTCAATAATATATTTTCTGTCAGTCTCATTTTGAGTCAAAATTTTTGACCTGAAATAATTTCACCAAAAAATGATCATACCATGTCTAATTTTTCATGATAATTTCAAAGTCAATAAAATTGACTACCATAATTTTGGGATTATATCAAAAAAATTTCAAATTTGAATTTGTTGTACTTGGAAAGTTTTAAACTCTTTGAGGTCATGAAATTGAGGTGAAAGTAAGTAAATTGTATTATTTTTTATATTGAACTCCCTCCAAGATTTTTGTAGGATATAAAATGTTCTGGAAAATGTAAAAAAGAAGGAGTGTCAGGTTTAAGGGAAGGGTAAGACAAACGAAGATGGAAGTACAAAACTGACCTAGAAGGGAAAAAAGATAACCAGAGGGAAATTGTGTAAAGTCAAGTTAGATAATGGAAAGAGATAGAAGAGATGGAGGTTCTGAGATTGCCTACCTCGTTTTATAGTGAACTGGAGACATCATTCATCACAAATGGCAAGAAAGAGTGCGGGCGACAAGAGTACGGGCCGACAAGAGAAAGAAAGAGAGAGAGAAAGAAGAAAGACCTGGACAGTAGAGGGAAAGTTGATGGCGATTACGAATGAACGTATTATATATATGTAAAAGTGGATGATTCTGTACCGTTGAAACTCTTTTTTTCCTTTTCTTCTTCTGTCTGGAATTGACAGAGAGAGAGAGAGAGAGAGAGAGAGAGACTTTGTGACTCTGTGAAAAGTCTCCGTTTCTACCCTCCATCAGAAAAAAAGAGGAAGTGAATGCTGATTCCATGAATTTGAAAGGCAAATCGAATAAAAAGAAAGTCAGGTTGAATCTTTTTGCTGTACATAGAAAATTTCTTTTTCTATGCAAAAACATGATGAATGCTTTCATGTTTGGCATATATATATATATATGGGATAACACAAGTACTTAGATTTTCTTAACTATGCTTACCATTCCATTTTATTGTAATATATATGGCCTATATGTATAATGTATGGGTAATGTATTTTATATGTTATATAGGATAAGCAAAGAAAAGAGATTTTCAAAGGATTACGGATATATAAGATTTGGATGTCAAATCCAAAATTGTATATAGAGAGAACCATTAGCATGTATAGATCAGCATGTTCATCACTTCCGGAGCTTACAACTTGATTGATCGATACAGCACTGTAAGTAATGTTAGAGTTTTTCAAACGACAATGACAACATGTGGCATGTGCGTCTACGTTTCCAATTACATTAAAAGGAACAAATGGACACAAAGAATGATGAGGCTTTATGCCAAAATAGTCATGCCTATAGTCATGCCTAAACACTTTTTTTTCTTCCTCTCCTCAGTCCTCATCTTACAATCCCATCACTCTCCTCTCATTTTCTCCTGTCCTTTCCCTACAAAATAAAATTGACCTCATGACTTTATATGAACACGTCACACAAATGATGACAAGTTCCACTGAAAAAAATGGAAACTGAAATGAAAAAAGCATGAATGATCTCATCTCACTTATAGTTCAATGATCCAAAGAGGAATAAGGAGGGGGGAGACTGTCAAATTCAAGTTGATTTATTATTATGCTAAAATATTTAAGTAAAGTAGTTGGAGCTAAGCACTTTATTGTAAAAAAAAGCTATCGAAACCATCTGGACAAGCGAAAAAAAGTATTGTATTTATCGACACTAAAAAAAATCATATTATGATACTGGTACAGTTTGTCATCATTTTTTAAAACATAAAAATTTTATCATTTAACAAATCTCCCGTGTACGAATTGACTCGACTACACAAAAATTCAATTGTTGGAAAAAGAAGATTTGATTTTTTGACACGATAATTATTTTCCTCATGTCACCCTCAATATTAATTTACTCAATAAATTTAAAAATGTGAATCGTGGTAATCTAAAATAGTAAATTGTGAGGGGTCTATTATAGTTTTACAAATAAAATACAAAGATTAAATCAGTTGGCCAACTGTAAGAACTAATGGTACATTATACTTGCAGATTTTACACTGAAAAAAGAGGACTAGGATATTCAACTGGGCTCAAAATTATGTAGAAAAAAACGACATTCATCACACGAGGTTCAACTCAACTGCTCAATAATTGCCAAGCTGAGGGAAATGATTACTCAATAAAAAACGGTTAGCTCTATATATATGAAAATCAGCATGTGTTCATACAGTGAGTAAGGTAGACTAGGACTACTATTTGTATTAAAAGTATACATACAATAATATATACAGCGTATGATAGGAATTGTGCAGGAAGTATGTGAAATAATCCCTTGTTTGTGTTGTGTACAGTCCAAAAATTTGTTGCCACACCAGTTTTGGGGTTGGCCAGTAGTGACCATGATGATGATCTCGCGTACTTATATATTGACGACTGGGGGAATTTTATACTGGTAGAAACCGTAAGATCAAAAGTGCAGTGGATAAAACTAGGACAGGGAACCACAATGAGTGGGTTAGTTATGATAAAAAAATGACCCACCGAGCATTGACCACAGTTGTTTACTACTGCCTCTATAAAAAAAATGACAAAAAAAGACAACAACAACCGAGACCATCATCATCACCGAATGATGACAAGTGTGACAGAGTGCTACTTTATAAAATAAATTGATCAAGGTGATAGAGTAAAACCTATTTTACTAGCGTCTGCTATATAAATGGGAGTACAGAAAAACAAGATTTTGACCCACATTGGTCGAGATGACATGATTACGTAACTGACAAAAATAAGCCGGACATTTTCCTTTCCCTCATTCCATTTATTTGCAATGTTTATACTAAACCCTCAGCATTGTGGTGCATCATGCAATAATTACGGGGAAAATATAGCTAAAATAAATAATCAAAATTTTCATTGTATTTACACTTTTAGTGAAACGAAATCCGAAATTTCTTTTTTGTTTCATTTAATCTGTAACACAGTGTACTAATTTACTATGGTTTCTTGATTAAAGTAGGTAATGTTGTGAGTACATTTTTATTTATTTTCAAATTGCAATCCTCTCTCTCTTTTTCTCTCTGTCTTTGTACTGATTTTCAATTATAAATAAATTACAGATTAGGCACATCATCAAATGAGACGGGTGAAATTGAGTGTATGGGGTGCTCTTGTTCATCTTACTTGAAGCACTGCCATGAGATATAAATGGAAAACTATTCATCTCCCTAAGGGCTACAAATACAAAAATATTAATTAAGATTGTGCACGTGCATTTTTTAATACCAGAAAGTTAATTCATGGAATAAATTAATATACGTACATACATGCTGTATTTATGTATGTTGGAAAACTGACATGCTAGTAATTGTACATAAATTTATTTAATTGTAAATTAGTTGTACAACTAAATATTTCTAAAAAAATATATAATTATTTATTATTGTAAGCCAGTGGGTGAGTAGAAACGAAAAACTAACCTAATTTGATTCCTTAAGTTAAAAATGGGTTAATTCATATTAAAATATTATCTATTTAACTGTCATCATTCATCATTGTCTTTTTTTTTCTTTTCCAACTGACGATAGTGAAACTGTACGCAGTGTATGAAATAATTAAATAAAAACTATTGTTCAAAAAAATGATGTGCATGTGTGTACAGTACAAACACAAGTTCAGAAAAAGTTTTTCAGAAACAAAAAAACTGAAATACACAAAAAAAATAATGGAAAAGACAACTTATATGTCTCACACGCGTACCAGACGAGCCTAATGAGATAAACGTGAGAGGAGAAGAAGAAGCGCAAAAAAATGAAGAAGCTCGTCCGTTGTGTATACATTTGTTTATTGTGAGTAAATAAAATATTTTTATATCATTCACGATTTATAGGCTATCTGGCTACCCTTGATAACATTGTCAGTATACAGATACACGTTTAATAAATTGTTGAATTGTCTCTGTAGACTTGATGCCAGACAATATATTTTTTACATAGAAAAATGCACATGAGAGGGTTCAATGTCATTGAAATATTTGAACCTCTGGTATTTATCCACAAAATTTAAGATTAATGTCATCTGTCATTCACATACTTATGTATTACGTACTCGATTGAAGGAATGTTTGAGAAAGACTTGGGGCCAACGTGCAAAATTTTTTTATGTGAGCATTTGAACGATATTTCAGATTCTAGGTTTGAGGGTACAAGTTCTGAGGAGAGAGAGAGAGAGAGATATTACACAACCTGAGAGATGAAGAAGATGAAAGAGCGTGAGTATAATAATAATAATACACATACGAGTGAATATGTAGACAAAATTCTCTTGACACTGCCACTGCCACTGCAATGCCAAACTCCTTCTGTCTATTATCTCTTGGCACCAAACACACACCAGAGAGTTGACGATTCCTTTTTCATGAGCCAAACAAGATCTAGTTTTTCGTGAAAACCAACCGAGCCGTTACTTCATCCCTTTTACCTGTGTATCTGTATCTGTATATATATATGATCATTGTGACTGAACTAATATCATTTTTCTCCTCTGATTGTATCCTATCGTATATCTGTATTTTTCTTGCCTTCTTGTTATGTCTCTTTTCTTGTATTACAAATTTTCAACGGTACTCTGAACTAATTTGTCGTCCTCGTCTTCATTGAACATCAACTTTTATCATTTAATAATATGAACAATAGACATTAGTCCATATATTTTTTGCCAATATAATATGTAAACAAAAACTCTTGTTTAAATAATATTTAATAAATATAAATCCATATTTTTTTCAAATATTTTTTGACCCACATACCACTACCTGGTAGGTAATACAAGATGAATGGGTGTTATTGTAAGAATCCATAAATGTTATAGAGAGAAAATCAAACAGAAAATATTTGATTCCCAAATCATGAGGGGCTTTGTTCAATACATAGAAATTTTGTAGAAAAGAGGAGAAACTAAAACCACAAAATGTAATAGGAGATGAAAATAAATTTGAAAATAAACCAATATTTTCAATTTTGTTCTTTACTCTTATTTACTATTGTAGTATTTGATATCATAATAATTAACTTTTGTTTCATATTTTACAATGTAAGTTTATTCCCTTTGTTTTCAAATCATTTTTTGTAGATGTTTTTACAACTCGCCAAAGAATTTGTACGAGTATCATTTTTGACATTTTAATGTTTGACGACCCGGAACTTAAAAAAATGGAAAATGGATAGTTAGCTTATTATGTACTATGACTCATTGTATTTCTCTTTTTATTAATTAATTAATTACGAGTGCCGTATAATAAAATAATTTTCTTTAGAAATTTACATGTAAATACAATTCTCCATATGCTCTATCCAAACTAAAAAAAATCCATCATCATTATAAGAAGCCAGAGTTGTTAACTGGGTAGAGTTAAATGCGCGTGTAATATATTTACATAAGACAAACAGAATAATTTTCGTAAAAAGTCATTCAGTCTTGAGTATATGATGATGATGGAAGATGCCTTACAAATAAAAAAAGAGGAAGGATATAGAAAAGGATATGACGTTCAAAAGTATATTTTTTTGTATATAAGTATCAAGAAAACATTTTCTTTTTGACGGCCACGCTTTTGACAATGACAATGACGGGGGAGACAAGGAGTATGGGATGATGGCATTACTCAAGCAAGTGTGTAAAATCGTAATGGTCTTGTTCAAGACGGTAAATTACATTGTCAAGGCATGTAATGTGTAGTGTCAGTGAGAAGACTTGTTGTCATGTACACTCTTTCATTATCATCTCTCTCTGGAGTTGTCCTCATAACCTAAATAAATACAGAATGATGAGCAAGAGAATGTTTTTCTTTTTTAAAAAACAAGAGCAAAACTTGCACTCCCATTTTTTTCTCCTCTTCCTCTTGTACTTTTTTTCATAAATATACAAGTCTCATCCGTCCAAAAAGATTCTTGTATCATTTTTCCTTTCATTGTCCCTATTCTTTTTATTCAGTGAAATGAAGATATTTTGTTGTTTATCCGGCCGGTAAAAATGTTTTTTTAACAAAGAAAACCAACAAGAACAACAACTTCCTCTCGTTTTCCGTCGTGTTTTGGTTAAATGAATTGAGAATTTACAAATGTAAAAAAACTATATAATTTCAATTCATGTATTTCCATTTCATTCATTGTGGTTTTCTTTATTATTATTATTTTATAAAGAAAAAAAGTCATCTCGTCTATCTGACGGCTATATAAAAATACAAGTAACCTATACAGATACACGTATGAACATACATGCAATAAGTACAGACCACAATTAATAAGAGCACACGCTCACACACTGTGCATCTCAATTAGAATATCCTTGTATTTATATTTTCAATTGTGCGTTTTTATTGAGAGGGAGGATGATTAGAGAGAGAGAGAGAATCAAGTCAAGTAAGTAAAAGGATATAATAAATTATTAGGTAGACTGTACAAAAGTCTCACGTGCTTTCATATTGTCGAGGTAAGAAAGTTCAGTTGGGCACACACACACACTTGTGTGTGTGTGTGTGATTTAAGTCATGATTTTTTCTCCTTGTTGTTGTTTTTGAGACGATTGTAAAATAAATGCAATTCAAGTTCAAGCTCACAAGTTGATATCTATAATTTATAGAAAGAAAAAACCAAAGGGAAATGAGGATGGGAAATGGAAGTGAGGAGGGGGAGAGACGGAAGACGAGAATTACAACTTACCGAAAGTCATCCGACTTACGAGTATGTACACACATTCTATACAACTCTTAAATGAACATTCAACGACTGTGATTTGCTACAAAAAAAAGTATTTTCATTGGGTCTCTCTACACTCAACTCACTATCCGGTGAATCAAGTCAACTCTTGTAAAATTTACATGAGAATTGAACCACTCTGAGCATGTTGTGTGTGCATGTGTAAAACTAAATGAGTACTTACATTATCATTAGATTGAGGGAAATGTTTCTTATAAGAAACTTCAATTGCTTTTTTTGTATACTCTTAAAAGTCTCTTATTCTTATACTATTTAGTATCTGTATAAAACTCACAGAGAGAGAGAGAGAGGACAACTGCAAGTCTCAAGAAATAAAAGCCTGAATAAATAATTATTGGTTTCCCCTTTTTCACTTGGACTATACATACTATTACTATCCGTATCTGTATAGTTTTATCATTAGCAATAAAAATTATCTTTTTCTTTTATCCTTTCCATTTTCTTTGTTGTGTTCTATTTATTGTGTTTTTTTTCTCTCTCTCTAGCTTTTTTTATTTGTACAGTAAAGAGTTTAGAAAAAAGCAAAGTTTTTATTTTCTTTTGGTTTTGACGGAGTGTGTAACATATAGATAGAGGGTACAAATGTAATTCTTTATTTTGCACACACATGCAAAATTATAATAGGCTCCATTTAAAGTCTCTATAGAAGATGTTACTCTTGGTTCATTAATTTAAGAAGAAGATGATTTCTACTCCCATGCCATATTCCAACATGAATTGCACGCAAGAAACTCTTACATGTATCAACACATAGGTACATACAACTTAAATAGACTGCAGATATGAAGAGAGAGAGAGAGAGAGAGAGACATCATAAAATTAAATGAAACTAATTAAGAGGCATAAATATTTTATGAAAAAAACTCCACACACCGTTCTCTTTTTTTGTATGAGTATGAAGAAAATCAATTATAAAAATTAGTTTTTTGGGTAGTTTTTAAAAAAGTTGCATCTGTCTCAAAGTCAATGAATAATACAAAAGAATATAAAAGAATTCAAAATGTTTATATGGGCCCCTAACAAGTTCCAGTACAACATACTAAAATATCTTGGTGATCGGTTTACAAGGAACCGAGATAAAAAATCATAATCATTACTTTTTCATCTCCCTACGTAGTTGGAGAGAGAGAAAGTCAAAAGGTTTTAATAAAACTTTGTCTTTGTTTAACTCTAATTTGTATTTTTTCATGTCTTCCATATTCATCTTTTCATTTTGAGACCAAGTTAATGTCGTCTAAAAACGTATGAAGACTGACTTTTTTTCATTTTATATGGAGGCTTTATTAATTATTAAAGAGAAAACAAAAAATTTTTCTGTCAAAAAACACAAGAAAGTTTTTTATATGAAAATAACAAAGAGATGAATCCCAAATAATATTCTCCGACCTTACTCCTCTTACCCCTTCACGTCAAAAAGTTTGTTTGTTCAAGTATTACATGACAAAGTTGAATTACCTTTGATTTGATGTTGATGTAATTTAATATATCTACATACTGACAGACAAGTGACAACAAAACGTGACATGAGACTAGACGTATTGACTTTGTAGTGGTAGTCCTTCCAAAATAATTGTACACTCCAAACACAACTCTCAAAAATATTTTTGATGATATAAAAAAACAGAAACTTTTTTGTTTTCTCAAGTACAAATCGTTAAATTAGGTATAGTCAGTACTTGTACTTGTACATGTGCATTATTATTAGCACAGATTCAAAATTCTTAATCTACTCTCAATTCAGTGTAGTACAACTGTACTACCAACTTTTCAGAATTTTGAGGGACCTTTCACAATAATAATAAATAGTTAAGTTAGCTTCGGGTGAAAATATATGTCAAGTTTTGTGAAATTTTGAGTAAAAAAACATCCATTACTTTGTTATTGGAATTTCAAGAGATTTTTTGGTATTTTATAACAAAAAAAACTTGATATTAAGGAACCATGAAATTTGGGTGAGGCATGTATACGTACACACAAGAGAGGAACACATTTTTATGCTGCATTTCCCTTCAGCCGGTTTCAGTGCATGTGCATTGTAGAGCCACAATCAACCACAAAGTGTGTGTAGTGTGTACTGACCTTTACACACATGAGAGGGATGCGGTCTTGACAATTTTTAGTTGAACAACAAAAACAAGAATTTGTAAATGTAAACAAATACATGACAGATACTCTTTACATGTATTATTTCCCTCGTTTAAAATAACGTGCAGACAGCCTTTTACATATGTTGAAAAACATTTAATATTTTGATTGATCCTAATCATCCTCCCACGCTATGCATTTCACGGCTTGTTACCTTTGATCATTATATGGTTTGGAGAGTCAGATTTTTTATGTGTGTTCTTTGACTTTGATCTTTAATATTTTATTATTTTACAACCCTCATTCATATAAATCCTCTCAACTGAAGCCCTCACTTGAGTAGGTAATTAAATTAAATTTTTAATTCCATTTTTATTTCTCTTTTTTTCTATCTTTTATATTATCAAACATTCCTTCTCAAATTCTTCAAAGATGAAACAATCCAACCGCACCACTTTCCTTTGTACTTGAATAAAAAAAAAAGATTATTATTCTCATTATTTTTAGAAGCTTAAATTATTGACAACAAGTTAAGATTTGAGCCAACACCATCATTTCACTTTTCTTTGGCAATGACCTTAACAATTTTTGAAATTAAATTATATCTATACTTGTTAATTGAGATTAAAAAGTAAGACAAAATAATTCAACAAATTTTACACCTTTCTTATTACATTGTAGACACTTTTACTTAAAAATGATAAGAATTTTTTTTTGTATAACTTTCTGTAATCTCCAACCACTTGACACTTTTTAAATAATAAATAATCTCGAATTGGCATTCACACTAAAGGAACTAACCATGTGTCAAATGTTGATGTGGAGTAGAGAGTTTTTTTTGTTATAATAAAATAAGATGATTCAGAATGGAGGCAGACATGAAAGAAAAAGGAATTTTAATATAAGACTATGAACCTAACTATGAAATATGAGTTTGGCTCATGATGATAACAATGAAAATTTTTTTTTGGCTGTGGGATACGAGTACACAGTGCCCAGAAATTTGTTTAAGGGCACAAAATGAAGGAGTAGAGAGTGTGATAAAGTAGACATAAAATGGTTTTGCATTTGTTCCTTCATCTCAGTGATGATGACGGGGGATTTAGGAATTTTGTGGAATTTTGCTATCGGGCAAAAACACACCACCAATGCAAAGTATTGGCCTAGTTGAGCTTCCTCAACAACCAGTAAAGAAAAAAAATGAGTTTCACCTAAACCCATGTATACAGACTGATAAAAAAAGAATATTAAATTTGTACACGAGAGAGAGAGAGAATGTTTAACCCCAATCTCTGGACTTGTAAATATTCCTTTTTGTTATTGTCGCAAAAAAAGATAATCTGCGGTTGTGGTCTTTTTCTTCCATAACTGAACGCGCGTTTGGTGAACGATATGCATAGAAATTTACAAATATTTCAATTGACTTGACTAGCCCCTTAGCTTTGATTTGAGTTGAGTACACTTTATTCAATTTGTTGTTGTCTCTTGACGGACAATTGAATCTCTCTTTCTGTATTTTTTTTATCATGAAGATAGTCCATTTTGATTATACATGTTAATTAAATAATTATTTAAGGACCCGGTCAATGAAATGAGTGAATGGATTTGTGGGTGAAAAATGCAATCGCACGGCAACTCTAACTTCTTTTCCACCCAACCGATTTTCATGTATGAGGGCTCATATCAAACCTCAGAATGTCCTCAAGTGAACCTACCCGAGTTTCTGATCATACGTGTCATTTTAAGGGTCCAAAAGGTCAAACGCGTGAACCCTTCCATTGTCACTTTTTTGTCCCGTATCCAAGACACTTCTTGCATCAAATTGTGAGAACTTTTTTTCTCGATTGTTTTTTTGAAATTAAAAATTTGTTGACACAGGAATGTTGCCATGCAATATCCGGTCATTTTGGTGGACCTTTGTTTGAATTGACTTTTGGACCCCTAAAATGACACGTATGACGTACGACTACAGAAAATACAAATGTTAATCGTTTCAAGTTTGATGAGAAAGATGATGGGGGCGTGGAGTTTATTGAACATTTTAATTACCAGCCACGAATTCCGGAGGTCCCGCAGAATGAGATTCACAAAATTCTTCGGAATTATGTTTCCCGTGCTCCTAAAACACAAAAAATATTGGCCAAGTTCGCTTCTTGGATTCGACCCTTAAATTTATATGTATAAACCCAATTACGAAACTCTCCAGCCAATACTGGACAGGTGTGGCTACCCTGAATGTAATGTGTGCTTAAATTGTGGGGACGTACCTGAGACGTAATTTGATCTCGAGATGGGTCTCCTCCAATTTCTCAAAAAACAAAAATTGGCTCAAAAGAATGAAGTACCCACCAATGCCAATAAATGAAACGAAGTAGAGATCAATTAGAAGCAAACTAAAAAACGTGTAGGAATTTTGAAGGGACACGGGCAAAAACGAAAACAACTTTCGGTTTTGATCCAAACTCAAAAGAATCATGAAACCCACTAGCGAGATGCCTAATACGAAGGGCAGTACCAAAGTGAGGAGTTCGTGACGAGAATATTTGAAAATCCCGCTTTTTCGAACTGCACAAACAATCCAATTAGTTTACCTGAATTATTTTACATTTTTCATTGTGTCAGGGCGTACCTTTTTTAGGAAGAGAATTTTGAAAGAGAAGATTGAAAATTGTCACATTCATGGCCCTTTCCTCAATGAATAAAATGAAGGTGGCGATGACAACGAGGGTGTAGGCTGCCACCATGGTCATGTGAATTGGGAAATGTTGTTTGATGAATAATTCTGGAATGAAGATGGACTGAATGAACCGAATGGTGGCATAAAGCCAGTCCACATGTGGATCATTGCAATGACCAAAAAATATTGAAAATTCCAGGCAAGTCTCTGCCATCCGCTCCCCTTCTCTTGGATGGTGCCCGTGACAAGATTGACGTTAATTGGGAGAAAATTACAACGGGAAGTCCATGCAGTGAAGAGCCAGGAAATTAAACCGATTTTCTTCCCGCGTCAACATTGCGGATCAGTATGAAAAAGAACAATGACGTGTTTGGTAAAAATGGAAAATGTTAGACAAATGTCTTGGAACGGTAGAGAAATGTAATTAAATTAATTAAGTTATTATTTTGCTGCTTGAAGTATTCGCGATAAAAATAAAATTTATCAAATAAATGCAGAGCCAATGGTTTTAATTGTAATTCTGAAATTGTTCTATTTTTCCGAAAGTTGTTTCCTGTGGAATTAATGACAATTAGTTGATAGTTTGTAATTGGATAATGTTTGTGTGTCAAGAAATTTTTTGTTGGATCGGCAGATTCCTGAGTTAGAATTTTACCTTAATTGTAACTATCTTGATTGATCTAAATTGCCATGGAATGGAAAATAATTGACGCGGAAATTTCAGAACTGAAGCCCTTCAATTACTTTTTTTTATCTCCATTACAACTAATTGGTTCTGAAATTATATTAGAGGGACATGAAAAAATGTTGGAAAAGCCTTATCGTCTAGTCCAGTATGTTTAATTGCACAGTTTAAGACATTGACCTTAATTCTTACAATTATAGTAGGATCAATGTTGGCTATTCAAGACAGATGTTCAAATGACTTTCAAATACATTCAACGATTGGCGATGAGGAGGGCACCGATGTGAGTAAGGCAGAAATGAAGAAAGTTGACCGTTGACATTCGCTCCAAAGTATGAAACCCCCCAACTTTGACCCCCACATTCGGAATTGACCTCACCCTCCTTCTCACTACCTCCCTTTCCGCTTTCTTGAAAGCATACTCCATCATCATGACCTTGATTTGCGATTTTATGAGCCCAAAATCTTGAGGAATTTGAAAACCCTTCTCAAAAATGATAGCAAAGAAGATGGCGCAATCAGCAGCAAAGACTGCATTGATGATGACGAGCAAGGGGTCACTGAAAAAATCTTGAAGTACGGCAGAGGCGGTGCAGAAGATGCAAATGTTTATTGTACAAAGTTTAATGAGGAAGATGATGGAGGCGTAGAGATGATTGAACATTTTTATTAGCAGCCACAAATTTTCCAACTCCTCCAAAATCACCCTAAGGAAATCTTTTGGAATAGTTTTTCCCGCCCTCCTTCAATACAAATGTTTTAATTTAATTGAGAATTCCTGTGGTTAATAGAGTGGACGTACCTGAGACGTAATTTGATCTCGAGATGAGTCTCTTCCAATTTCTCAAAAAACAGGAGCTGACTCAAAAAAACAAAGTACCCACCAATGGTAATAAATGAAACGAAGTAGAGATCAATTAGAAGAAAATTGAAAAACGTGTAGGAATTTTGAAGGGACATGGGCAAAGACGAAAATATAAACAACTTCCGGGTTTGATCCAAACCCAAAAGAATTATGAAACCCACAAGCGGGATGACGAATAAGAAGGGTAGGGCCAAAGTGAGGAGTTCATGACGAGAATATTTGAAAATGCCGCTTTTACGAACTGCACAAACAATCCAATTAGTTTACCTGAATTATTTTACATTTTTCATTGTGTCAGGGCGTACCTTTTTTAGGAAGAGAATTTTGAAAGAGAAGATTGAAAATTGTCACATTCATGGCCCTTTCCTCAATGAATAAAATGAAGGTGGCGATGACAACGAGGGTGTAGGCTGCCACCATGGTCATGTGAATTGGGAAATGTTGTTTGATGAATAATTCTGGAATGAAGATGGACTGGATGAACCGAATGGTGACGTAGAGCCAGTCCAGAATGACCAAAAAATATTGACAATTCCAGGCAAGTCTCTGCCATCCGCTCCCCTTCTCTTGGATGGTGCCCGTGACAAGATTGACCTTAATCGGGAGAAAATTAAAACGAGAAGCCCAGTGGAGGGCCAGGAAATTAAACCGATTTTCTTCCCGCGTCAACATTTCAAATCAAAGTGAATGGTGATAGGGAATTTCTTAATGTTCCAGAATGTTGAATTCTTTTAATGAAAGGACAGTACGACCGATGAAGACAGTGAAAGTCACAAAACAGGGGGAACATTACAAAATGGCTCAAGTTCCAATTATTTTTAATTACATTAATGCCCAATTAATTGAGCAATGGATGCTTACTGGAGGGAGGGAAACTTGGAATTAATTTTTTTATCACAAACTTTGATTACCAGAAATGTATAATCATGGTTAACTTGTAATGAATATAAGTTATGGCTGCCGCAATTTGACGTAAAGTAATTTTGGCTTAGATTACCAAGATTGAACTAGCCCCAGTCTCTCGGGGCAAGGGCGAGAAGGCCAAAAGTTCAACAATTGATTGTTGAGCAACAATTTATAATTTATTGTTGTGTAATTTTATTATGACACTAGAA